>JADMNF010000087.1:0-134001 GCA_016097085.2 Sporothrix curviconia | reverse complement strand
GTGGCAGTCGAGAGGTACGTTTGCGATGAGCGAGTTGATGCTGCCGGCAAAGATGGCGAGGCCGTAAAAAGAAGACGGGAACCATAAAGGGGGCGCGGCCTGGAGGGACCAGCCAAAGCCCCAGAAGCGAGGAGGCCCAAAAAAGAACGAGGGCACCGACAAGACGATGCGGAACTCCGGCTCAGTAGATGCCCTTGTTGCGGCTGGACCATGAACGTCACCAGCCAGTCGGACAGCGGGACCAGGCAGCGCGTTGCGAGCGTTGCGCCGACAAACGAATGAGAAGACGGTGAGGCAACTGGTTGGAGGTGAAGTTGTAGGGCGCCTTGGTGAGAAGATGGACGACAAGACCGACGGAAAAAGAGGCAGCGACGGCGACGGACCAGCCGTACGACAGCGCGGCCCAGGACACGGCTGGCAGCAGAAACCGCGCTCCACGGCGTGATCAGGGCGTGCCCAAAAGGACTCGTTGCTGAAACGGGCCGTTGAAAACACGCGCAGGCTCTCGCGATAAGTCATCTTGGGCTCGACGGAAAAGGCGAGCATCGTCTGTTGTCTCGCGATGGACGAGTTTGGCCGTCTTCTCGTTGCCATTGACGTCGAGGACGGCGGAGACCGGCCAATATCTGCGCTTCACTGCTGGCTGTCATCGTCAATATCTTCGAGAATGTCGAGGTCGAGCTGGGCGGCACGGTTGTACGTCGTCTTCGGGACAGGTAAAGTAGAAGATGATGGTGGTACTACGGCGGTAGACGACAATGGCCCAGACAAATGGCCACTTCCAGCCCTCGGCCTGAAGAAGATGGACGTGCCTAATCACCTGGCGCCAGGGCGTTGCCGCCGACAGCGCAATAGTGCAGATGGCCAGGTGGATGCCGGCGCTCGTGCACGAAAAACAAGTCGCCGACGCTCGAGCTGACGAGGTACTCGAGCCCCGGCCACGCCGAAGCCGTGGACCGCCGCGGCCGACAAACAGGCTGACGATGTGGTTGTTGGCAGCGACGACAATGACGTAGCCGAGAATGGCAAGGATGTTTGGGACACAATCAGGACGGGGCGTTTGCCCCAGATGCGGGCCAGGGGACTTGTGAGGACGGCACTGGCGCCGAGGGTGGAGCAAGACGACGCTGACGCTCTGTGAGAACGGTGTTGGCAGTGGTGTGGAAGATCTTGGCCATGGTAGCGTTGGCGGGTTGATAAAGTTGTGCGTGCCGGCCATGAGGCCCGTGCCGGCAGGAACAGGAAGATGGACGTCAGGATCTTGCGCGTGCGTGACCAGTCTGAAGAGGGCTGTTAGTCGTGGTTGAAAGATGTCCAATAACGGAAGGACCGTGATGTGGGACGGCCCGGGACGCGACAGAATGGAAGCACACAAAACAGGAAAGGAACGATAGAGAAGAAGGACATCGACTTAAAAACCATACTCAATGGATCATTGGGAGAACTCGGACGGCTGTGGCACCAGGACAATGCCGGGCGTGGCGCCCCGTGCCATGCTTGAGAAAGGCGGTGTTGCGGATGCGCTTCTCAGCTCTTTTCTGCAAGTGGACAGTGCCGGGGAACGACCTCGTCGGTGTCGGGCTCCAGGATCCAGAGGCCCATTTTGGCGGGTTTAAAGTTCTGAAGAAGTTAAGTTGGAGGCAGAACGAAGACCGTTGACCAAACCGTAGAAAAAGAAAACAAATTAATGAAAGAAAGGAAAAATGGAAAAGATAAAAAAGAAAACGTGGACTTATATTGATCGACAGAGAAGGCAGAGCTGCGCGTCGCATGTGTCTTTTTGTCTGTTCTATCCATCAAATCTACAGTCCAGCTCCATTACTCCCCCTGTCCTGTTTTCGTTCCTCGTCTCGTCTTTCTCTCATCTGGCAACGCCGGTATGGGCCATTGGCACATCGCCGAGCTGCCACCTTTTTCATTTGCCTCCCGCTGCACACTTTAAGAGGTATCTTTGGCAACCTCAATCGCACCATCTCGGGCCCCATCTCGTAGTCAACACAGAGGACGAAGTTCAACTTATACAAAAGTGGCGTGCTCACGCGCTAGCTATTTTGCGTTTCGCCGTCTGTCTTCTTTGGTTGCTAGTCGCTTTTGAGAGTCAACTGCCATACAGCTTGTTTGCAGCCGCGTAATACCAAAACCCCGGCTCGGCTCGGCTCGGCGATGCAGAAAGGGTAACGCCATCGTCGACTTTTTTTTCTGGGCATTTACCTCAATCTAGCGTTGGGTTACTTACCTTGTCTGGGGAGGACACGGATAGCTGTGCCGAACAATACGCGCAGACGAGACAAAGTCCAGTGCAAGACGCTCATTGACGACAGAATGGCGTGTGCACTGATGTGCTGGACTAGACCCTGTCGTCCCATCTCGTCTGGAGAAGGGGATGCCTGGCCTTGCCACGATGACGGTCGAGAATTCTGTCCGCGGCCACTTTCCGTGATCTCATCTGACGTGGCCAGTTTTGTTTCGTGCATCGTCATTTGTAGATCACCTCTTGTTGACTGACGCCGTACAGCAACAATAATTGTTTTTCTCACAACAAGAGCTGCGCTCGCCCAAAAGACATGACCACACCTCACCCCGACGCCGGCCGGCGGCTTCTGCCGCACATCGCCGACCAGGTCGCCGCCGATACGCCAGACCGCGTGCTCTACGAGTACCCGTCGTCATCGTCCGACCTTAGCAAACAGTGGAAGACAGTGACAGCCCGGCAGTTTGCCGATGCCGTGAACCGGGCAGCCCACTGGATCCGGGACACGGTGGGCACTGCAACCGAGCAGCCCGGGCCACGTTTCCAACGCGGCTGGGCTACAGCGGTCCGCCCGACCTGCGGTACTACATCCTCGTGGCTGGCTGCATCAAGGCCGGCTACGTGATGCTCTACACCTCGCTGCGCAACAGTGCCGAGGGCGACGCGGCCGTTCTGGCAGGCAGCCGGGTGCACCATCTGGCTCGAAGCCTCACGGGGACGCACATCCAGCGGGTCGTGGCTTGGGCACGGTGGACCTGCGACTGGTGGCGTTGCCGGAGGTTGTCTGTGTTTCTGACCGACGACAACGCCAACGACAGCAGCAACGGCACACGCGTCGAGCCCTTTCCCTACACGAAGACGTGGACGAGGGCAAACGCGACCCCGCCTGGGTCCTGCACACCAGCGGCAGCACGGGTTCACCCCAAGCCCGTCGTGCGCTATCTTGACAGGCGTTGCGTTTTGCCGAGGCCAACGTGCTGCTGGCGCGGCCCATTCTTTCGACCGGCCAAAGCCGCTGCCTGCTGCACGAACACATCTGGAGGCCGGCGGGTGCGTACCATGGGACTTTCCAACCGCAGTCTCCCACCGCGAGCCAGGCCTCAATCAACGCGCCTGCTAGTGGCCGTCCTGTCGCACCTGGTCGGCACGATTGTGCACTGGGTCGCCGGACCTGCGCATGTTCAACATCCGGCCGATGTCGGTGGCCGACCGCTGATACCGGGCGGCAAAGCCCGACGCGCTGTATCTCGCCGCCGTCGCTCCTGGAAGACCTGGCCAAGGACGAGGCCACGCTGGCCCTCCTGGGACCGTGGGCGCCGTGGGCTACGCGGCGGGCCGCTGAGCTTCGCCACGGGCCAGAAAGTGGCCGCAGCACACCGCTCCTTCACCAAGGGCATCTGGCAGCCACCGAGAGCGGGCTGGCTGCCGACCGTGCTGACGGCGCCCGAGACTGGTTCTACACGCACGTGCACCCGGACACGGGCAACACGCTTCCAGGACCGCGGCGGCGGCCTGTACGAGCCTCGTGCCGTGCCGCGACCGCGCGGTACGCGCAGTGGCAGCCATTCTCGACGTTCCCGGACCTCGATACGTACGAGTTCCGCGACCTCTTCTCGCGCCACGCCGAACCCGGCCAAGCCCGACCTGTACCGCTTACGAGGGCCGCATCGATAACGTGCTCGGTGCTTTCCAATCGGAAAAGTGCAGCCACAGGCCATGGAGCTGGCCATTGTGGCCACAGCCGCTGTGGCCGACGCCCTGGTAGTGGGCCAGGGCCGGTTCCAGACGGCGGTGCTGGTGCAGCCCGCCGAGGCGGGTGGACATGGCTGACGTCTTTCGGCGTTCCTGGATGCCATTGCGCCCTTTATCGACGAGGCCAACCGTGTGCGGCGCCGGCGCATGCACAGATCCATGCCAACTTTGTGCTGGTGGGCAGCCCGTCTACGAAGGCGTTTGTGCGCACGGGCAAGGGCACCGTGCGGCGCGGCCCGACCATCGAGCTGTACAAGACGAGCTGGATGAGCTGTATGCGCGGGCGGAAGAGGCAGCCGAATCCAGTGGCCGGCCGTTGCATTCGACTCTAAAGAGACGCTCAACACGTCACTGCGCGAGGCTGTCACGGCCCTGGCCAAAGTCGATACGGTCGCTGACGACGACGACCTGTTTGCGGCCATGGTCTGGACTCGCTGCAAGTGCTGTCGCTACGGCGCAGATCCTGCGGGGCGTGGCCGAATGCAGGGAAGGCCGATGTGTCGAGTGGCATCACGGCCACGCTAATCTTAACCGGAACCCGTTCGGTGTCGCGGTTAGACGCGATGCTCTCTGGGGTCTTTTCACGCGGAGCGGGCAGTCGTCTGACGACGGCAGCCAGCAGCAGCGTGGCCGCCGAGGCAGATACTGCAAGAGTACAAGCGAAAGCTGGCCAATATTGCTAAGACCACAATCAACGGCGTCAACGGTGCCGACCAAACCTCGAAGAAACCCACCGTTGTCGTCCTCACCGGTAGCACACCGGCAGCCTGGGCTTCCCACCTGCTCAACACACTCCTCAAGACGCCCGCCGTGACCGAGATCTGGTGTCTCAACCGGCGCGCCGATGGGCGGTCTTCAGAAGCAGCGAGAGCTGCCAGGGCCCGGGATTGGCAATGTGGACGACATTGATGGCGCCGTCGCTGCGGACCGTCTGTACTTCCGCCACGCCCGCCTCAACGACGGCGATCTCGGCCTCCCGGTGGAAGACTACGCGCGTCTCCAGCACACCGCCACGCTCGTCCTGCACACCCCCAGTGGCAGGTCGACTTTAACCTGGCCGTGGCCTCGTTTACGCCGCACATTGCGGGCATCCTGGGCCTCGCACAGCTCGCCACGGCGGCCCACGCTCGTCTTGTCTTCACGTCGTCGCGTGGGGTGGCCAACCGGTACGCCAGGTCAGTCCCTGAAGAGTTCCTGAGCGACTTTTCCGTTGCGGGCAACGGCTACGGGCGAGTCAAAGCTGGTGGCTGAGCTGCTCCTGCAGCAGGCGGCGCAGGACTCGGCCTTTCCACGACGGTTGTGCGCGTCGGGCAGAGATCAGCGGGCCGGTCTCGACGCCCGGTGTGTGGACGCCCAAGGAGTGGTTCCCCAGTCTGGTGGCCTACTCTGCCATGCAGGCATCGTGCCGGCATCTCTGGGACGCAACGAGCATGTCGACTGGATTCCAGTGGACGCACTGGCCAGGATACTGCTTGAGGTGGGACTCTCCTCGGCATCGCCTGCAGCAACCACTCTCGTCCACGCCGTCCACCCTCGCCCGGTGACATGGGCAAAGGCACTACTGCCGACGGTCGTGCAGCATCTGCAGAAGAAAAAATCCCAAAGCGACGACAGTGCCCACTGGAGGAATGGTGGCACGGCTGACCAGCGATGCCCAAGCGGCCAACGCAGACGAGGCTCATCAAGAGACCTTGCAGCTGTTCTGCGTTCCGCCTGGTACCGTTCTTGTCGGGACTGGCATCGACGACAGCACCGCCACGGCCGCACTTTGCCACGACGCGGGGGTGCAAAAAAGCAAACACTGCAGCTGCTTGCCGGCGATTGGAAGCGATTCCATCGAGACCTGGCTCAGCCAGTGGAGTCTGTAGGAGACGGGAAAGAAGAACAATGGAGTCTGTAGTTAAATTATGTGCCATAGACACGTATGCATGGGATGCTGAAATCCAATACGAGCGCGCACGAAAACAGGAGACAAAGTCGTACAAAGCAATGCAAACAAGCCCGAGTTGGAATTATGTTCATCACGAGGGCGAGTACAAATGCTGCAGCGGGAAGTCTGGCGCCGCAGGCGTGTTAGTAGAGAGCGGGGAAGCGGAGACAAACACCCAAACACCACCAACCAGAGGAATGGCGAATGTGGCCGAACGCCGGCCGTAAGCATCCGTCCGCATAGCCATGGTCCAGGCCATCTTCTCCGCATTTTGTTCGACCATAAACGTCATTATCAACGCCAGCACTTCTTTCTCGTTCTCACTTTCACTCTCAGCCGCCTCCTCAAATCCATTTGTTTTGTATCTGCCCATATCGCCTCATATTATAGTACCCTACATTCTCACAATGGCCCCCAGTGCTGTCGTCCTCGAGGACCAAGACGCCGTCAACGCGGCCACCGGCGCCCTCGGCAAAACCACTCTCGCAAGACGCTGCGCATCCGCGCGTACCCGCAGTTTTCGACGCTCGAGGAGGAACGCCTCTACCGCAAGCAGCACCTGGCCGCCGTGTTCCGTGTCTTTGCCGAGCGCGGCTTTGACGAAGGGGTCGCGGGCCACGTGTCGGTGCGCGATCCCATTCGGCCGGACCACTTTTGGCTCAACCCGCTGTCGATGCACTTCTCGCAAATTTGCGTTTCCGACTTGGTCCTGGTCAACGAGGACGGCGCTGTCGTCGAGGGCGACGAGGCCATCAACGGCGCCGCGTTTGCCATCCACTCGGAGATCCACAAGGCGCGGCCGGACGTGCACGCGGCGTGCCATGCGCACTCGGTGTACGGCAAAGCCTGGAGCGCGTTTGGGCGGCCGCTGGACATGCTCACGCAGGACGCGCTGCGGTTCTACAAGAGCCACGCCGTGTACGACCAGTTTGGCGGCATTGTGCTGGACCGCGAGGAAGGAAAGCGGATTGCGGCGGCGCTGGGGCCGACAAACAAGGCCGTGATCCTGCAGAACCACGGCTTGCTGACGGTTGGCCGCAGTGTGGACGAGGCGGCGTTCTGGTTCCTGAGCCTGGACAAGACCTGCCAGGCCCAGCTGCTGGTGGACGCGGCGTCGGCAGGCAATGGTCACCGGCCCAAGATTATCGACGACGCAGAGCGGCGTTTACATACATGCAGGTGGGCACGCCGGAAAAGGGCTGGCTGGCGTTCCAGCCGTACTATGACGAGCAGCTGGCCAAGACGCAGGGCGCGTTCTTAAAGTGAAAGAGTGACGGGCGAAGCGAGTCATAAAGCGAGATAGTCAGATTGCGTCTTCAGAATGATACAAACCCTTGTAGTTTTCGTATTTATACCTTTTATATGTGTCTGTGTATCCGCCCTTCTGCCCATCACCATCAATGGCCCTCCGCCTCGCTTCTCTTCTTCTCCCGCTGGGCAACCTCGCGCCTGTGCAGGTGGTCCACCAGAAACACCATGGCTACGGCCACGGGCTGCATCACGAGACACACCAGGTAGCCCTTGAAATAGCGGCGGCGCCTCGACCGTGGGCATCGACAGAATGGGCACCCAGCTGTTGAACGCCATGCCAAAGCCAGCATAGCCGACAGGATAAACGCGCGCTCCTCGGCGTCGTCAGTGCAGATTCAGGTTTGCCCACGAGTACATGACGGGCACCATGGCGTTCTCGACGTTGCTGACCGCCACGCCAAACCACTTGTACGCAAACGGCGAGCGGTCGTAGGCCACAAACGCCACGAGGCCGAGGAAGGACGACCAGGTGGGCCACGCCAAAAGAGCGGCAGCCGGGCGCGGCGCGCCAAAGCGGTCGGCCACCCACGCAAACAGCACAATCGACACAATGGCCACGGCCGGCGCCACGTTGTCAGGTTGTTGATCTCCGCGGTCGAGTAGCGCGCGCTGTTGGACTTGATCCACAGCGTGTACGTGCCCTGGGCCAGCGCCAGGTAAGCCCTGCTGGAAGGCGATGCTCCAGGGCACGAGCACCCAAAAGTGCCACCGCCCGAGGAACCGGCGACCGATACCAGCGAAAAAGCCGAGGCTGCCGGGCCTGCGTCGCGCGGCGGCCAATGGCGTCGAGACGCAGCGCGCGCTTAGGGCGAGCTCGTCCTCCGAGAACAACCGCGTGTTGGGGTGCTGCGGCGTGCCGGGAAAGGTGAGGACGCCAAAACAGGGCAATGGGCAGCGTCACGACGCCGCCAATCAAAAACATCCACCGCCACGCGGCCCGGCCGAGCGCCCGTCCAGGTCGGCGGTAGATGCGCGCCGTGATTAAAGCCCGTCGAGATGGTGCCCACGGAGCCGGCGACATAAAAAGAGGCCCGAGCGCCGGGAGATCTCGTCCGGGCGGTACCACGACCCGAAGATGTAGTTAATGGAAGGGAAAAACGCGCCCTCGCCCAGACCCACCAGGAACGGTAGCGGCCAGCTCGCCAAACGACTGGGCGCGCGCCCCCAGCGACGTTGCCAGGCCCCAGACGGCCATGCACACCGGGATGACGAACCTGGGCGGCGCGCGCGTGTTGGCCAGCGTCAGCGGGATGATGCTGACGGCGTAGCCGATCAGGAAGATGGAGTTGATCTGGACAAACTGGTTGCCCGCAAAGCCGAGTCCTCCTTCATGCCGCTGACATAGGCATTGGTGTACACGCTGCGGTCAATGTACAGGGCCCAGAAAGCCGACGCAGGCAAAGGCAAGAAATCGACAAGTCCAGCTTGCACACGAGGCGGCGCTCGGCGGGCCCATCGTGGGATGGAAACCAGCGCCAGTAGGACCGCTCCGTTGCCCAGGTCGTGTTTTACCGGGGGAGGGGAGGTGCCTGGCCGAGACGGCTGCCATTCCGGGACGTTGGATGTCTGCGAGGCCACCTCAGAGGCAGAAGCGTCGACAGTCTTTTCTGTAGACATGTTCAGATAGGCGAGTTAACCGAAAGTGACAGTTCAAGGATGCTGCAGGCGTTTGGGCTTTGTCGACGTTTGTCGTTGACGTTTGATCCCCCCCCGCCGATCACTCGTCTTCTTATATACTTTTGTTGTGATACTACTTGTTCACTCTACTGGGACAGCCATACGCATTTAGTTATTGTGCTGGTGGTTGTTACCAAAAAAAAGCAGCATCTGCAGATGCACACAAGAATGCACCCACGATGGCGCCATCGCGAACTTGACCACAGAGCCTTGTCAATAAAGTTGGTGCATGCCTCAAAGGTACGCGATGCCAGAAGCTAGCCGGTCGAGCAAGGTGAACACCAGTTGCAAAGGCGAGTTGGGAAAAAAAACTAGAAAAAAGGAACACAACGTGACAAGACGCCATCGCCCCTATGAGGTCCGATCAGGGTCTCTGGGGCGCTAGCAACGCTTCCCGAGCCGAGTCTTGGACCCACTTATTTTACAGTGCATCCCATCCGAATGTCCCACCCGAACGTCACACAAAGCTGCCCATCCGACGCATCTCGTCATCTTCGCTCCTCCATACTCTCTCAGTCCTCATCCTTCCCGGCTCATCCGATGTCAATTTTGTGTTCAAGAGGAAATTGAAACAGAAGAATCCGTATTCAAGCTTTCTGATTGCGACATCACTCAAGCTTCTTCTCTCTTTCTTCCCAGATATCTTCCCTCTCCTCTCCACAGTCCTCCAACAGCCTCCCACCGCCATCCCACCACAATGGCTGCCCTGCAGAATATCCGCTCCATCTTTGGCATTCCGCCCTCGGTACCCTCCACCACCGACTCAGTCCTCATCCTCATCGACCACCAGGGCGAGTACGCCGAGGGCCTCTTGAAGGTCGAGCGCGGCGCCGAGACCCGCGCCGTCATCAAGCAGCTGCTCGACAAGTACCGCGCCAGCAAGGGATCGGTGATTCACGTTGTCCACGCCGCCCCGGCCGGGTCGCCCATCTTCACGCCGGGCACGCCCCTGGCAGCCATCCTGCCCGAGCTAGCGCCCGTCGACGGCGAGGCTGTCGTGACCAAGACGTTTGCGTCGGCGTTCAATGGGACGACGCTGGAGGACGAGCTTGCCAAAGCAGACAAGCGCGACAAAAAGAAGCTGGTGGTGGTGGGCTACATGGCGCACAACTGCGTGTCGTCGACTGTGCGGGTCGCCTCGGAAAAGGGCTACGATGTCTACGCCGTGCGCGACGCCATTGGCGACCGCAACCTGCCGGGCGTGACGGCCGAGGAGCTGGTGCGCGTGTCGCTGGCCGAGATTGCAGACGCGCTGGCCACCGTGATTGAGTCCAAGGACATTGTGTAGGGGGGTCTGAGCAGATAGAAGATAAAAGTATCATAACGCATACCATATTAGTCCCATCCTACAGTTGCACAGCCACGTCCGATTCAACAACGGCAAATGGTGTGACAATGTTGATAATGTTGATAAGACGTTAGATGCATGCTGGAAATGAATATGTACAAAAAATACCAAATCATACAAGGTCGCTATTCACTCTTTTCTTTCTCCTCGTCCGCCAGTTCTCCCCCTAAAAGTTGTTCTGGTTTGCATTGCCCATCAGCATGGTCGAGTCCGGCTTGTACTTCTTGGACAGCAAATACACATTGTACTCGCAGTCGAGCGTCGCGCCCTTGGGCTCGTCCTTGGCCGCCGGCCGAAAGTCCAGGACCAGGTCGTCCTTGACGGCGCAGGCCGTGTCCGTCGAGAGGTAAGGGTCGTCGTTGGGGTACAGCTGCGCCGTGACGCCAATGTAGTCGTCGTGCGTGGCCATGATGTGGATGTGGGCCGGGCGATACGGGTGGCGGCCCATGATCTTGAGCAGATCGGCCGAGGGACCCGAACGTGTCAATAGCGTACTCAGTGGGCTTGAGGCAGTAGAAGTAGAAGCGGCCCTCGGCGTCGGTGCGGAACTTGCCGCGCAGGTTGTGGCGCGTCTGGTTCTCGGGATCAAACACGTCGTACTTGCCGTTGGTGCTGGCCTGCCACATGTCCAGCACGGCATTGGGGATGCCCTTGCCCGTCTCGACGTCCTTCATGACACCGTGGAAGTAGGTGAGCTGGCCGTCCTTGGGCATGTTCTGGACGACCGAGGCGCCCAGGTCGCGGAAGGGCGTCTCGGGCGACCAGAACGGGCCCAGGATCGTCGACGACGTGGGCGCCAGGCCGTCGGCGCTGGTCACCTTGTGGTTGATCTCGTCGACGAGCGACTCGACGCCCAGGATGTCCACACGCGCCACGCCTCGTTGCGGTTCTTCTTGTACGCCTGGCCAATGCTGTTGATGTAGTTGACGCCGATGATCCACTCGTCCTGCGTGAGCTCAATCTCGCGGCAGAAGTCGTGCAGGTGCTTGATGAGCGAGGTGAGGATCTGGCGGTGGCGAGGCTTGGTCTCGGGGGACATGAGGCCGATGACGTGTGCGGTGAAGTTGGGGTCGAAGCGGCCAGCACCGTTGTTGTTGTTGGCCGTGGCCGCCGAGCTGTCTGGAGCGATGGAGCCCATTGTGATTGTGTGGGGTGGGTGTGGAAAAGAGGTGTTGTCGAGGGAAGATGCGAGTGTGGAGAGGGAGATGCGAGAGAAGAAGAGTTGACAGGAAGAGAACAGTGGAACAAAGAAGTAAAAAAGGTAAAGAGAACGACGAGGTGAGGGCAGGCTTCTATATACGTCTGGGGCCTGCACGCTTGTCAAAGAGCTTCTCCTATCCTCTCGCGAATGACCATCGGGTCTGGGAAAAACTATTGGCAACGCAAGCCAGGTAAATGACGAGCAGAGGCAAGGCGTGGGGAACTAGGCGCTACGATGGAGAGACTACGACCAAGATACGGAGTATTACTTGGAGACCAGGCAAGGACAACAGAATAACAAGGGAGAAAACGGGGAAGGCCCAGGGCCAATAACGGCTGTGCTGGAACAATGGTTTGTGCTCGTAGAGACGCGAGCTGCACACAGTCCGCCGGCAGTCTGGAGGATCCAGGGAGAAATAAAACGCCGTAGTACAGTCTCTGGCCTCGCACTAGCAGCTGCACCCGCAGACTGGCGCGAAATGCCGTCGTAGAGAGCCGGGTTCTTTCCCCGCTATTCCCAGGCTTGGGGGTGTGAGGGGTACACCTTTGGGGTAATCCGTGTGCTTTGATTGGCCTACTCCTCTCGTTCTGCTGGCGCTGATTTGGAGCGGACGCATGCTGCAGTCGAGCCTCGACCGGCGGAACAAGACTTAGCCGGGACTTGGGGAAATAGTATCCCCTCGCTGTGTTCCTCCTGGTCTCCGGTCTCCCCCAGAGGGAAACAGCGAATTGGAACACGTTTACACTGGGGAACTGGGGAAGGGCTGGTTCGCGTCCGAGCTTCCTCTTTCGCAATGCTTCTCCAAACGGACGGAGGACGCCTCGTATCAGGCCATTTTCCTGCCTGGGGAGGCATTGGAGAAACTCGGGGCGTGACCATCTTCCGCAGTCCCACGTGGTCGTCCACGTTGGCCTGCTCGAGCGAGGCTTGTCGGATGGCAGCTGGGCAGCTCCCGTGTTCCTGGGGAGAGGGGGAGGCTTGGCCAATAAGAGGCCGTGTGTGTCTAATACTACGAAGGAGGAAAGGAGGGCTGCTCGCCGCGGTGGGGACATCGACGGACGACATGACAGATCAAGAAGTAGCTTGCGTGGTATTGGGTGACATTGAGGGTCAACATTGCACCGCCAAGGTGAGGGTGGTGATGTTTACTCTGCGGCAATGCGGGTGCAGGCCCGGCTCGTTGGGAGATGTCGTATCATGGCTTCGGCAGCAAGACATTTGCAGGTGTATAGTGTGCAGTTATTAATTCAAAGCACGACACCCTTTAAACAATACAGATAAATTATATTTCTGTGTAATGTCATCCTCTGTAAAATTAAATGCTGCCGTGAATAGGTATGTTATTTTTTTCTTTTTTTTTTTTAGAAAAAAGGTAAATATAACGCTTGAATATTGCGGCAAATAATGCAAAGCCAAAAATCTTGGTAGTATCGTATATCATCTTGTGTTTGGTTTTCTGCTCATACCCACGACTGGCCCACAAGCTCCCTAGTACCCCCGCGTCCAGCCTTCGTGAAGCGTCTGGAGGTCAACGTCCTCGGCTGTTGTCAAGTACGACGTCAGTTCGTCCGCATTGGCCTGCCCCTCCTCACGTGCTGCCAGCCCGTTGGCAAAGTAGTGGAACCGATTGTGCTTGGACGCCGCATCCCGCTGGAAGCAAAAGTCCTCCCAGCGCGGCGTCCGCGTAATGTCGCCCTTGTGGTGCATCGTGCCGGGCCAGCTAATGACCACCCGCCCTCCTCCATCCCCATCCCCACCGCCCTGCTTCCACCAGCTGCTGCAGCTGTCCGACGTCGTCTTGTCGGCAAAGAAGCCCTCGACGACGGCATCAAAGTCGTCGGTGGCCTCGTCCGACGGCTCCAAGGCCGCATACCCCTGCGCCTGGATCTTGCGGATGCACTGGGCAATGTACGTGGCCGTCTGCTCGCACTTGACGGGCACGGTGCCGCCAAAGGGCGTGCCCTGGGTTTGGAGGACGAAAAAGTAGTTTGGGAAGCGGGGCGCCATGACGCCAAAGTAGGATTTGGGGTAGCCCACGGTGCCGGTGCCGGGGGCCCAGACGTCGCGGAGGTCGACGCCAGAGCGGCCGATGAGGGGGTACGCCGGCGTCAAATTGTCGGGGAAGCCCGTGGCGGCGACAATGGCATCGACGGGGTAGGTGTGACCGTCTACCGTCGTGATGCCGGCGGGTGTCACCTGCCGGATGCGGGCTTGCACAAAGTCCACCTTGGGATCCGACAGCGCCTCGAGGTAGCCCGGCGCGGGTGTCAGACGCTTGCACAGTGGGGCATAGTCGGGCAGCAGCTTGGCGAGCAGCGCCGGATCATGGTTGACCCTCTCGGCGATCAGGGCCGTCAACGTCTCCCGCAGCTGGGCGTTGGCCTCGCTGCCGAGTACAAACCCGGCAAAGCCCGTGTGGAACGTGGCCTCGATCTCCTTGCGATAGGCCAGGTAGTCGTGCGCGCCGGCGGGCGAAGCAAAGTGGTCTCTCTGTTCTTGGGGGATCGCATGACCGGCCGGGTTGCCTTTCTGCGCGGCCTGGGCGGCGAGTCCGCCGTTGAACGCGGCCGAGACCCAGTTGCGCGTGCGGGCAAAATGCGTGAGGTGGCTGACGTGCGGCAGGATGGCCGGCAGTACCTGCATGCCACTGGCGCCGTTGCCGATGACGGCGACGCGTTTGCCGGCGAGGTCGACGCCGTCGTCCCAGAGGGCCGTGTGCATGACGGGGCCCTGGAAGGTGGACAAGCCGGGAATGGAGGGCAGCGATGCGCGGTTCAGCCGGCCGGTGCAGCTCACGAGGAAGTTGGCTTCCACAACACGCTCTGTCTGGGCCGCCAGATCCCGGACAGTGACGGACCAGCGATCCACCGTCCACACGGCGCGCACAACCTCGTGCTGGAGATGGAGGTGCTTGTCGACGCCGTACTTGTGGACGACGCCTTCGTAGTACTCGCGGATCTCCTGGCCCTTGGCGTAGAACTCGCTCCAGTGCGGATTCGGCGCAAAAGACAGCTGGTAGGCGTGCGAAGGTACGTCGCAACGCACGCCCGGGTACTGATTCTCCCACCAGGTACCGCCGACATGGGAGTGGCGGTCAAAGACGGTCAGCGTCAAGGCCGGGACCTTGGCCTGGAGGAGCACGGCCGTGGCGATGCCGGCGATGCCTGCACCGATGATGATGGCCGACACGGGCTTGGCGGCGTTATACGGTGTCTGTGGGAGTGGGTACGGCGCCGGGCGGTTGCCACGGGCGGCGGTGTTGCTGTTATTGATGGAGCCCATTGTGATAGTCGTGATGTGTGTGGTGGCTGTGGCAAGATGCCTGGTTCACGACGTATAGCTACGAGCACTTCGTATATCTAACATCTTTAGTAGAGCTAATTCTATGGCGCAATTGGTAGCTGCTGTTGTGCCATCACGACGCGATTCCCAAAGGTTGTAGTCAATGTCGATAACATGTTGCGTCTCGATGTCCCGCACGATGCCCCACCCGAGAGGCCTTTAAGTGGTTTCGTGCCTTCCCGCCCGAGCTTAGCCTAGCGCATTTCCCACCCGACTCTCGGCTGGGCGTCCCGGCTGGACATTGCCAACTGAGTTCCCAGTCCCACTCCACCCAGTATTAGAAGGGCCTTGCAGCAGAAAAGTGACAGCCCCCCCTATGGCCACGACTGTGGAATGCCCAGTAGGTACATGTTGGTCATGTCTGCGTCGCCGCCCAGCCCGTCCGGCAAGGCCAGCATCTTGTCAAAGTCCTCGTTCCAGAAATGGGCCCACGACGCCTCGAGGTTCATGACGTCGCCGTCGGCCGTCAAGTCGAAACCGTAGCTAATGGGTGTTGTAGAGGTGGGCTCTGACGGCAGGCATGATATTGTTGTTGTTGGTGTGCTCGAGACTGTCGAGGCCGTCAACGCGTTCTCCGCGGCGGTGGTGGCTGTAGTGGCTGCAGTTGTGGCGGCCACTGTCGTGGTGGACGTGGACGTGGTAGTCGCAGGCCTCCTTTGCACGCCGGCAATGTAGTCGCACAGCTGCCGCCGGACGAGCGTGATCCCCTGGAGGAAGTCTTCACACTGTCCGGCACGGCGGTACTCTTCCTCGGCCAGCTCGCCAAACGTGTCGACGAGGGCCAGGTCCCGCGGTTCAGCCGGCTCATGGGCACTTTGCTGACATAGATGCCCAGGACCAGCACGGCCATCAGGATCTGGTCGGCGGTGACGTAGCGCGCAATCTGGTTCGGCACCGGCACTGCGTACATGCTCAGGTCGTTTGTGGCCTTGAGCACGCTGCGCGCCGACGCGGCGCCAATGCACAGCGAGAAATGCAGCCGGTTCCGCATGTTTCGCATCGCGGGCGTGCCCGCACAGTACTCGTTAATGCGGTTGCGCAAGAAGCCCGGGGCTGACAGCAGGGCCGGACGGTGCAGGGCCATGAGCGTCTGGTGGAACTGCAGCGCCACGTATGTGGCCAGGGGCAGCTCGTCGCCGCCACAGATCAGGTCGCGGCCCGGCCGCACGGACTCGGGAAAGGTGTCGGCCCAGTCGAGCAGCGCGCGGTCGAGGCGGCCCATTTCGAGGAGAAGGTCGCGGACGGGGCGTTGGGTGCCGCCGTACAGGAGACGGACAACCTGCATTTTGATTTTGGCGAGGCCGACGAGCGCGGCAAAGTAGTCGAAAGACAGGCCATGCCCGTGTATGGGAGATGGAAGAACCTGGCAACGCTCGTCGTCGCTGTCGTCGTCGTCGACGTTGGCGTCTCCACGAATAGTCGTCGCCCGCCCCGTCTCGAGCTCCCTGGAGCGCTCGAAAACGTACGCTGTCCACCAGATGCGGGCGTGCAAGTCGCCACTGTCCAGGCCATTACTCCTGCGATGCAAGCCGATGGTCTGTGCCAAGTGGACGGCCTGGCCGAGCGTGCCCCACGCGGCGGCGTCCTTGTTGCGGTTGCGGAGGATGAGCGTGAGCAGCAGCAAGGCTTGGACGGAGGCAACACAAGGCAGGGCCACGAGGTGGGCGTACAAAACGTAGACGGCCTCGAGGTAGCGTGTGCCAAGAGCGGTGACGCTGCCCGCTTGTTCGTCGGCTGCGAGGCTGCAGACAACAAAGACGGTTGCTAGCTGGGGATACATGCTGGGCGAAAGGGCAGTCTTGTTGCTGCTGCTGCTGCTGTTGCTGCTGCTGCTGTTGCTACTGCTGTTGTTGCTGATGCTGTTGCTGCTGTTGCTCTGCATGTCTGCAAGAAAAGACTGAAAGACCGTCTGGTCTAACACCGGGAAGAGAGGATGTATCCGGAGAAAAACAGTGCCGTGTAGGCGTTCATCGCTTCTCGTGGTGGCAGCTCCGGCAGTGCTGGCGATGGCCCTCCCAAGACCAGCGGCGGCAGCGGGACCTCTGCTGCGTAGGCCAGACCCTGTCGAAAGTGCGGGTAGACGGGCTCCCAGGCGGCGTTTTGCACAAAGAACAGGTCCATCCACTGTGTCAGGACATGGTGGCTGTTGTGGCCGGCCGGGCGACTTGTCGTGGTCGAGGAGGCCGCTGTCGATGATGCCGGTCGTCTTTGTCTGAGTGCCTGCCTCTGTGGGCAACTACCACCACCGGCCAAAATGGCACTGTCGGGAACGCTGTCGTGCTCAAACGGGCCGGCAAACAAGCCCGGCAGCTCGCGCTCTGGCGCCACTGGTTCAAAGGACCGGCCCAACGGCTGCTCCGGGGATGGAGGGTATTCTGGCACGGGAGGCAGTGGCGGATGCGCAGACCGCGGTGTGCGTGTCTGGGTGGGCGATGCAGAGGATTGAGATGACACCGACGTTGACGTGGACACTGGCGACCGCCTCCTCCTTCCGACGGCGCCTGTCGTCGTCCTTGTGCATGCGGCCTGCGCAAGTCCACCGTCACGCATGGCACCGAGCGGCGTGCGCAATTGCGGCACGACGGCTGCTCGGCGTCGCACTTGAGTTTGTGAGCGCGACACCAGTCGCAGGCCGTGGCCTGGCGGGGGCCCTTAGCCGGCGAGGACATTGTGCGGTTGTGGTGGTGGTGGTGATCGTGATCGTGAAGATAAGAGGATAAAAAATGAGATTGGAATTTAGAGCGCTGGGAAAGATTACAGCGGCAAAAGGTGTTGCGACAGGCGCTAAAATGTCGAGCAGCAGCGACCCTGGACGCTAGGACAAAGTAGGCGAGATGGCCTGGCGAGCTGTTACAGGGCAGTCCACGCTAGAATGCAGCCATGAACAGCGCTGTAATTTGCGCCAACCAGAAGCATCGAGACTGGATGTGCCAGCAAAGAAAAAAAGGTTTTATTTAAATTTAGGTATGGAACTAAATAATGAGATAATAGAAACAGAGCTGCAAAGGCCCGTCTCTACAGTCGGAATGAGGAAAGAGAAAAAGCCAAAAAGATGAAAGCAAAGGAATGGAACAAGACAAAAGAAACCAGGTGGAGAGCGACGAAGAAAAGAGGAGTCACAAAAGAGTGATAAGACGATGCGAGAAAGAGACAGTCGCAGCAAACATGACAGAACAACATCCACCTCATCTCCTCTGGCCTAAGCAGCTGTCTCCTGCAGAGGGAGGGCGTCGGGTCTGGCAAAATCCTTGCCATTGTCACCGTTTCCATTGATATCATCGTGGCTGCTGCCGTGGATACCACTGGCCTCGCCGGCGTGCCATCCGCTGCGTGACTCGCTCAGGTTCAGGTTGAGCCGCGCATAGTCCCACCGACGCGAGAGCACAACAAATGCCACGGCCAGCACTGGCGTCTGCACAACGTCCAGTACGCCCACAAAGACCCACGCCGCCGTCACGCCGATCGTGCCGCTGCCATCGCCGAGGCCCCAGGCCACCGGGTACAGCAACCAGGCCGCATTGGCCACCGAGGCCAGCACCATGTAGTCGCGTGCCATGCCCTGGCCCTGGCGTTGTGCGGCCTCGCGGCTCTCGTTGAGCGTGCTCATGGCCAGGATGGTGTAGGCGAGCGTTCCAAAGGCAAAGAGGCCCCAGCGGTAGGAGGAAGAGACGACAAACGAGCCACAGAGATAAGAGACCACCCACAGCAAGCAGCTGAACACATTGGTAAAAATGGTGGTCCAGGAGACGTCGGCGAGCAGGCCCAGCGCGATGGCGGCGGCCGGGAAGGAGACGGCCCAGTTGGCGTACTTGGCCCAGAAGAGCTGGCGATCATCCACCGCGGTCCAGCCGAGATCGGCCGCCTGTGCAAAGTATATCGTGCTGCCGGCAAGGAGCATGCAGGTAAAGAGATAGTGAAACACGCGGTCGGCCTCGGGGTGGCGAAACAGAGGCCGAGGAGCACGAGGAAGACAACCAGGTAAACGGCCGTGACGGCCCAGAGCCAGTCGGAGCCGTGGGCCGAGAGGGCATGGGTAACTCCCGTGGCTTGGTCGATGCCGAATGTGCTGGTGCTGTCCATTGTCACGGTTTTGTTGAAAATAGGGTTTTGTTGAAAGTGAGAGTTGTGAGTGTTGAGAGAGAGAAAAGAGAGGTGGTCGAGTTGGCTTTTTGTTTGGTTGAGGCCAATGGATGCGGAGAGAAGTGACGTCCTTGGAAGGGATGCTGCCTCCGTTTTATGACAGAAACCAAAGTTGCGTATCGTAGTTGTGTTCACTCCTCCCACTTTGCAGTCATTCTTGATTATGCTGTCCCGGAAGCAAATACTCGACGGCCGGCGTGCCGTTGTCGCGTCTTGGCTGTCTAAGTCGGAAAAGTGGGAACACGGAAGCAGAGACGTTGGGAAAAGTGGAGACTGCGGATGCAAATATCTCACCAGCTGACAAACTGACGGAAGCAAAGTCAACGACGCGCGAGGCAGAGCACGGAAGTAACACAGACGGAAGCAGAACGACGGCAACGCAGCCCACGTATGGGTTCTATTTCCTTCCAGTCTTCCCTCATTTTGCATCCGCCCCCTATCGTTCTAAACCCGGTCTCCACGTCATCCATTCTCTCCGACAATGCCCCGGCCTGCCCGGATCTTGATTGTGAGTGCTCCGAGCAGCGGGCAGATTGCATCCGCAGGAGTACTTCCTGCTAAAACACCCAGGCCTGCACGCGCTGCAAGACGCGCAAGACCAAGTGTGATGGCGCGACGCCAAAGTGCAGGCCATTGCGTGGCCAAGGACGTCGAGTGTGTCTATGCTGCTGCCCGGCAGTATCGCGGCAAGGGAAGGTTGGTTTCCCACGTCATTGTTCTTTCTCTGGTGCCATTGGCTTGTGTTTACAGTTGATGCTAACTCACATATGCAGAGAGACAAAAGCGGCAGAAGGACGTGCCTGTTGTAGACCTGACCGAAGACACACCCCCCGAACCACAAAATGAGGGCATTCCCGTTGCTGTCGTCTCGGCTGCTGTGCAAGCCTTTCAACCGTTCCAGTCACTGCAACAAGCAGTTAACCTACGATTCATCAATCCCAAATACATCACAGCCTTCTCTGTTTCCCTCGTTTCTACTCCCCGGCGCCTACGAGTCGCACCTGGCCCAGGTCAAGTCGGCCGTCGACGCCCACCATGCACGACAGACATCAGCGCCGTTGGTGCCCCTCAAGATTGTCTGGCGGCTCCCAAAATGCTATGCCGATGTGCGGCAGACATGCCCTTTCCTGGAGCCGCTGGAGGACCTGCTGTCCCTCCTAGATGCACAGTATGAACAAGACAAGAAAGCACAATACCTCGGGCGACGCAAAAGACAGCGCTGGCTCTGCCCTCGTTAACGCCGTTGTCGCCTTGGCTATTCGCCAGAAAAATGGCTGTTGGGGCTGAACTGCATATCAGTGGCATCGCCATGGCCTACTACTGCAATTGCCACGCTTCTCTTGCACGGGCTTCTACTCGAGCCGCGCACACGACACACAGTGCCAGCTCTGCGAGCAATGGCCGCGTTTGCAACAAGGCACGCCCGACACACATGCCGCAGCCATGTTGCTGATGAATGCAGAAGCGATAGAGGGGGGCGAGGAAGCGATAGCGCTCAGGTATGAGATGGGCTATGATTTCCGGCATGAATATAAAGTTCGTGATAACTAGAGTTCAACTTCATCCGTATTCTCACACTGTGTAAATTTGAGGTGATTGTAGGCGGATGCTGATTTCTTAGTCCACTTCGCACTGCGGATGTTGGTGGTTGAACGACTTACACGCATCAGTCAGGACGTAGAGTTCAACGACACCAGGTTTGCAAAATTATACGAAAAAAATAATTTGGTATAAAAGAACTGTTCTGCTATATGAAAAAAAGATATGCAACAGCTCGGATTGTCTGGATTGCTTCCCTCAGTGCAGTCCACCAACACTTTTCTCTCATCTCCTCTCCTCTCATCTCCTCTCCGTCTGCTCCCACCTACTTATCTCACGATAGCCATCGCAAATCACTCTTCGTTCCACTTATATCAGCCGTCACCATGGACAGCAAAATGGCGCTCATCAGACGGTACGTGCACTTTTTGCGCAGCGTACAGGACATGCGCGACCCAAACAACTGGGCCAGTGCCATTCTCACCGGCCCAGAAACGACCGGAGCAGCTCTCTCTTTCGTCTTTCGCCTCTGATTCATCTAGCTCTCTTTATTCTTGTTATTTCTCTTCATGCCCCCATTCTACTTGTTCTTCGTCTTCTTCCTTGTCCCTTCCTCCCGCCCCTCCTCCCTCCCCGTCTTCCCTTTTCTCTTTCTCCTCCGCCTCCTCCTCCTCATCGTCTGCATGTCTTCTCCCAGAAACGCCTTTGGAGAGGAGAAAATAGACCGGCACACACTGGCCCATCATGACCAGTCGGCCCATTATCAACTATATTGACTTCCGCGGCTCCGAAATGCCCATTTTCTACCACGGTGACAACGCGACGACGCCCAATTCTGTGCGGGCCTTTGCACTGCTCACCGCACAGATCCACCGCAACCTCCTAGACGCATTGGTCAATCACCAGCCACCCATCAGCCTTGCGTATGCCCGCAACGACCCACTGCTACCAGTGGTGGTCCGTGAGAAGCGGCAGCGGGCCATCCACGACTGGATGGAAGAGACGTCGGCGTTGGCACGCTTCCCCCGGGACATTAGCCGGCTGTCGCCGTGGGCTCGCCTCCGCTACATCAACAGCCGCAAGTCCCCGCTGCTCCGCCTGCCCGACGAGCTGCTCCAGATGATCGTAGCGCAGTGCAACTACACACACCTTCTGCTCCTGCGCCAAGTATCGCACCACTTGTCAAAGCTCGTGCGGCTGACGCGTGAGACGGTGCCGCCCAACAGTGGCGGGTTCACAGCAGCCCGTGGCCGGCTACCACGGCCACTTGGTAGATGGCCGGCTGCCCATGACGCTGCACTGCGCGCCCATCAACCGGCGTGTCCTGGTTCCCTACGTCAATACCCTCCTCCGCAGCTGGACGGGCTACTGCGTGCCGTGCAAGACGATGCGGCAGCACATGGCCGAGCGGCTGCAGGCGCACGCCACTCAGTTCGAGGAGCGCAAGCGGGCGCGGCAGCAGCAGCGGAAGCAAGACCAACCGCACAACCAGCTGCTGCAGCAACAGCAACATCCGGGCCAGGCCGCGCCCTGGCCGCGCACCCTCAACAACGTCCTGGCCCACCAGACGTACCACAAGATCTTGGCGGCCAAGTTGCGCCGATTGCAGGAGGAGTACCGGCGTATGTGCGATGCAGCCAACCGGCAGCGATACGGCCAGCCACCCCTTCACTACGAAGACGACGACGACGACGCCGACGCTGGCGCTGGCGCCCATGCAACAATGCAGAGGACACGGCGATGCATAGGCTGGTGCCTAACTTGGTCGTCCGCTTAGCTTTTGCCCCCGAGTTTACATACACTGGGCATCCGGAAGATGACACTTACGAAGCTGGCAAAGCTGACGGAGCTGGTATCGCTCACGGTGAAGATGGTGAAGATGGTGAGGACGGCGTGGACGGCGAGGACAGCGGCAACGGCAACGGCATCAGCCGCCCCAACCGACCGCACAAGACGCTGCACTGTTCCCGCTGCAACGCTCGCCACCCCGTCTTTTGCTTTTCGTACAAGATGGCGCACGAGGACAACCACAACTACCGCATGTGTCTCGGCCACGAGGGCCGCATCCGGCTCTGCCAGGCAAAAGACGCTGCGGGCCGACATCTTCCGGGCCAGGGTCGACGGCGGGGAAAACACGCCGTACCTGTTCCTGTGCGACATTAACAAACCCAAGCGGGGAAGGGTCAAAGACACTACGGACCGGGATTCGTTCGAGCACTCATGCCACGACCGGTGCACGGCACGTCACTTTGCGCCCGTCCAACAGGCTCCGCGTACTTCTCGTTGGGACAACAACAACAACAACAACAACAACAACGGCTTCATCTCCTGCGACGTAGAGGAGAAACTCCTCAAGTTCGTCGCGCCCACCATTTACCTACGCAGTATTCGCGAGCCTCTGCTGCAGTACTGGAGCATCCCCGTGCTGCAGTTGGCCCCATCTTCGGCGACGGTGGGCAACCTGCGGTCGTCAGGGCATTCCGGCTATCCGGGAAGCTTTGCGCCGGACCCGACGGCCCCCATTCCACCGCGCCAAGCCTTTGCCAGGGCTCTCGCGCGCAATTCCCAGTTTCTCGAGCACATGATGTGCGGCCACTTGCACCCACAGACCCACGCCTGTTGCTGCCCTTTGAGCGCGGCCAGTGCGCCTGCTTTGACCGGCAGGACCAGGTCCTGTATAATCTTGTAGACTATCCGCCGCCCTCGACCGCACAGCACTGCCACGCCAAGGCCAGCAACGAGAGCGCGCAATGCTGCCGCTGCTGCGCAAATGAGTTCCCTATGCTCGCCGGCGAGAACGCCCGCCAGATCAACTGGGGCGAGCCCCCGAGCCGTTCCCCCAGGGCATCGAGGAACCCCGCCACCGCGACCGCCTTCACCGCGACTATGCTGATATCATTGCGCACAAGTACCACCGTTACCGCTGCCCGTCGTGCCCGGCCATCTACTCGTGGGCCTTTGACAGCGAGACCAACGTCGTGTACTTTATGATGTCCCGCCAGACGGCGTGCATTCACTCGCCTGTCCAAAAGTCGTGGCTGCTGACGCTGGACCCGGCGTGGCGCATTGGCGAGGCCGTGGATCCCTCGGTGCAATGTGGCCTGGCCTGCCCGGACCAGTACTGCAAGACGAACACGCACTGGCTGGCGAAAGTGTCTGAAATGGGAGTGGTTCCCTGGCGCGACATCGGGCAGTGATACATTTCCAGAAAGTTGCGGCTGCAATGCCGAACTCTTGCCGAGCTGGAGTTGGCTTACAGCTGGATTTTGGTAGCGGTGTTGGCTGTCTTCGGGATTGGCTCTGTACCAACTCGTCCGAGAGCAGCAAGAGATCCTACTTGTATTTTGTTGCATTATTTTTCTGGTTATTTTAGTGTATAGATTTGTTTTCATCACCTTTTTGGTGTTTTTTTTTTTTGTTTTGTTACGTTTTCACTGAAAATACATAATGCACAATACATGCATTACTCTTACCACCACTTACATGAAGTCCGAGGATTGTCCGTTGCAGCCGCCACACTCTCAGCCAATCACAGGCCGGGAAATCCAACATCAATGCCGTAATTGGCCCCACTCTCCGTGTGTAAGCGATGCATACGGGACCTGCAGTCGTGTCCCAACGTCTTGTAATTTCGTAACAGAAAGCAGACAGCCAAACTGTGGTTCCATGTATGATTAATATTGGCCGAGCTTCTCCCTCCATTCCTTAACGACAACCATGCTGCTTCGAAACAGCACATGCATTCTCCGCTGCTCTCCTCGACCACTCTCCCTCTTTTCCAGAGCTCCAGCCAGTGCTCCGTCTCCAGTTCCTGTCAGCTACAGCCTTCCTACTCTGCCTGTCCTCCGATATTCCCGTCGTCCTTTCCACACGACCCCTCCACTGCTATGCCGCCACACAACGAGCCCCAGCGCGTCGACGCACCGCTCTCGGCCTCGGCCATCTTCCTGGTTGTGAGCGTCACCGACCTCGCCGACCACGACGCCTGTGCCACTATCCGGTCTGTCGTCTCCAGTGTCAACGATATTGCCAAGAACGTGGCGTTCCGCGACCCGTCGGCGCATCTCGTGTGCACTGTCGGCATCGGCGCGCGTCTGGGACGTCGCCACGCACAGACTGCCCAGGCCGGCGGAGCTGCACCCATTCCGCGAAATCAAAGGCCAGAAACACACGGCCGTCAGCACGCCCGGCGACCTGCTCTTCCACATCCGCGCCGAGCGCCGCGACATGTGCTTTGAGCTCGAGCGGCAGCTGCTGGACCAGCTGGGCGACGCGGTCCGGGTCGAAGACGAGACGGTGGGCTTCCGCTACTTTGACAACCGCGATCTGCTGGGGTTCATTGATGGCACGGCCAACCCGGTGGGTACCGAGGTCAAGGAGGCCATTTTGGTGGACGGCAGCGACGTCGCCGGACAGAGTGTTGATATTGTCGGCGGCAGCTATGTCGTCGTCCAAAAGTACCTGCACGCCATGGATGGCAAGACGGGATGGCGTTCGCTAAAGACTGAAAAGCAAGAGGCCATTATCGGCCGCACAAAACTCGATAACGTCGAGCTCGACGACGCGTCGCCGGCAGACCAGCAGTCGCACAAGTCTCTGGGCACCGTCGTCGACCCGGCCACTGGCGAGGAACATGGCATTCTGCGCGATAACATGCCCTTTGGCTCGCCCGGCAGCAAGGAGTACGGCACCTACTTCAATGCGGCTACACGCGCCACCTCTGGGTCATTGAGCAGATGCTGCACAATATGTTTGTCGGCAAACCGCCCGGGAAGCACGATCGGCTGCTGGACTACTCAACGCCCGTGACGGGCAGTGTGTTTTTCATGCCCTCGCTTGCGCTGCTGGACCAGATTGGCAAGGACATATAGGAGATATGGATGGAAATGAATTGCGATGAATATGCGGTATACCAGGTGCATGGTAATGATTGTACAAGTACAAATATGCAGTCTTTGATGTATGCTGTGCAATTAGTGTCTCTCGTGCAGGTTCTCTGCGTAGTGTGCTAATCAAGTACACGCGGGATTCTCTCGGTGTTTAGTGCTGTGTGAGTGAGTGACTTGGCATAGTCGACCTAATTGCCGAGAGGTAAAGAAAGGTTGTAAGGAAATGCCTTCATTCTTGCTGCATGCCACCCTAAAAACAGTAGGAGAATATTTATTCTTATTTGAAATCCGAACAGATTTGATTCAAATTGACTTCAAAACAAAAGCATTGAAAACCCGGCCACGCGCAGGAGCACCTTTGTCTTCTTGCCAATCTCGCTCACAAACGACGCGTCCGTGAGGTCACTCACATCGTGCGTCGCTTCAAAGTAGCCATAGGCACCGGCGGCCTTGGCGTGCACCACACGCTCCGGGATGCGCTCTCGGTTAAAGTGCGCGAGCGTCTCGATGAGCTGTGTGTCCTGCAGTAGGACGTGGCCGCCACCGAGGCCGTTGCGGAGCTGCACGCTGATGGTGTTGCTGGGCTGCGGCTGCCCTCGGCCAAAGTATACTCACGAGACATGGTAGGCGTGATGACGGGAAAGAGTTAATGTTAGTGTTTGAGAGTTGTAGAAGACGTATGATGGGTTAGATTATTGTGTAAACATTGGAGAGATGGAAATACAACAACGACTAGACGGCGGGATGGTCTTCTTATATGTTGGTATGTACTTCTAGAGTGAGTCTGACGAAAAGCGAGCATCCGACTGGGCTAGTCCATGGAGAGTGTGATAGTAGCGGCCATATCCCCAGGTTTACACTGCCTTGTGTGGCGTTCAACAAACATTAAGAGGTTTTCCCACGGAGTTTTCTCCTGTGGCTAACAGTCGCCCCTTTTTGTCCTGCTCTTCTCCGTATTTTCTCCTTTCGTCCTTTCTTATTTTATTTCACGCTTCCATTTCTCTGTCTTAATATCAGATGCTCTTGGTTACTGCTTTAAAAATGCCACCCTATCAACGTAGTGAATAGCCCACGTGTCGTCCAATGCCCTTCATCTCCGTTAATTAACCTCACCTCGTTTCGATCAAAGAGGATCTAGACTGACGACCTCGTCCCTGATGGTGGGAACCTTACGAACGACATGTAACGACATACATCTCAATGCAATGAAACCACCAATCCAGCTGATGCTGTTGTTGATTAATCTCGATTTCCTCCCTAGCATACTCGTATCTGCACAAATAAGGCAACATTGATCCTGGGCCTATCATGGAAGCAGAATGATCATGGGATAGTGAAGGCCCGTAGTCTACGGTTATTCAGGACCGAAATAGCCGCAGAACCTAGAAAAATCACTTGTCTCAAGCGATTGGCGTCAAAGAGGAGGAAGATATCAAAAACAGGAAACAACACGTATATGTGTGGCCTCTCCCCCGATAAATAGTCGTTAACGTCACTCAATTACAGTATCGATCTGATTTGGACACCCAAATGTATGCAGTTGCCTGCCGGAAAGGCTCTGGCAACGACTCGGCTGCAAGATGGCTTATCTTAGTTATCATTTAATAGGTCTTATTTTATGTTTCACTTTCTTTATTAATTCGATGATGCCTTCCTTTGTTCATCTGTTCATGGTCCCTTTTCTTGTATTTCTGATTCCCCGCATCTCGTTTTCTCTATTTGAATTTAATTATCGAGACTACTCCCTCTCATTCTTGACCTCTTGACGTTTTAGCTGTCGGCATTGTGAATTGTAGACTCGGATGTGCCGAGTTTGCTTCGATGAGAATGCAGATATGTTGTTGCAGGTAAACCCTGCGTAGCCTCACAATTCCAACAAAGCCGCAGTATGCTCGGCATAGCAAATATTTGGCGGTATTGGCTCGGATGTCTGTGGTGTAAGTAAGAGGCGCTAACCCGTTTGGGGGGTTCCAAGCTTGCCCGCTCGCAGACAGCTCGCCGCTAATTCGGAGATCAGGAGCAGCTCCAAACACGGCCTGAAAGCTTAGCCACCACTGCCGACAAGGTGTCAGGTAACATTCACGCAACTGGGCGCTGGGTGCTGAGTTGAGCTGGTCTTTGTTGGTTCTTTTTCTTCCAGGGCATCCGGGTTACCAACAGCTCCATTCTTGGGCATGAGGTCCTGCCGCCTCGATATTGGTCTTTGTCCCCCTCCACCCCCTCTTGAACACTGGCCTGCTTTTTCTTTGGTACTTACCTGCAAGGTCCTTTTTAATTTATCCTGACATATCGCAAGCAAGTCGTTTTATTTCATTTCGGCTGATCCGGTGGCTCCGAAGATAAGTGGATCTCGATGGCAAAGAGGGCCAGGGCAAAGAAAGGGATGGAGAGTGGCACGGCTCAAGTTTGTGACTGGGTGTGGTGGCAGGATGTTGATGCCGAGTCTCCATTGAAGAAGCGCCATAGACGAGCTGGTCTTCCAGTGATGACGATGCTCCCCTCCGTCCATTGCCTATTTAACTCGTGATGCTCCCAGGTCCAGCTCACTTGTCATTATCCATCTTCATCACGCTCGATCACTTATCTGACAGCAGTCCCCCTCTTCTCTTGACTTACAACTTCATACCCTCCCATTGTACCTCGTACTCACGAATACACACTCACCGTGGCTACCAACGGACAGCATTTCGACTTCGTCATTGTTGGCGGTGGCACGGCCGGCAATGTGGTGGCCGGCCGCCTGGCCGAAAACCCCAACGCCAAGATCCTCATCATCGAGGCCGGCAGGGGCAACCCGGAGAACGTGCCCGACATCATGACGCGGCCAAGGCCATGGAGCTGCGCGGCGGTGTCTACGACTGGGCCTACAAGACCACCATGGTCAAGCGCGACAACTACGAGCGCATCGAAAAGCCCAACACGCGCGTCAAGGCGCTGGGCGGCTCGTCGTCGCTCAACTACTTCACGTGGATCCCGGGTAGCAAGGGTACGTTTGACCTGTGGGAGAAGTTTGGCGGCAAGGAGTGGACATGGGACCCGCTGGTGCCGTACCTGCGCAAGTCGGCGACGTACCACGACGACGAGGGCCTCTACGACGAGGGCCTAGCCAAGATTGGCGCCGGCGGCCCGCTGCCCGTCTCGCACGCCGAGCTGCTGCCCGAGATGGAGGGCTTTCCGCCAGGCGCTGCACGAGGCGTGGATGTCCATGGGCCAGCCCCTGACGGAGAACATCTTTGACGGCGAGATGATTGGCCTGACGCACTGCGTGGACTCCATCTACCAGGGCAAGCGCAGAAACAGCGTGCTCTTTGTGCGCGGCAAGCCCAACATCACCATCCTGGCGCGTACGTACTCGAAGCAGCTGGTGGTCGACCCCAAGACGAAGCACGTCTCGGACGTGGTCGCCATTGACACCGAGACCGGCAAGGAGCAGACCTTTTATGCGGACCGCGAGGTCATCGTGGCCCAGGGTGTCTTTGAGAGCCCCAAGCTTCTCATGCTGTCGGGCATTGGCCCCAAGGCCGAGCTGGCCAAGCACGGCATTGCTGTGGTCGTCGACTCGCCTCACGTCGGCCAGAACCTCGTTGACCACCAGCCGTGCTGTTTGTGCTGCGCGTCAAGGACGGCTCTGGCATGGACGACCACCTGCTGCGCGACGGCCCGCTCAAGACCGCCGCTGTGAATGCCTATGCCAACGGCCGCGCCGGTCCCCTGGGCTCTGGCAACCTCGAGGTCGTCGGCTTCCCGCGCATCGACAGCTACCTCGAGAAGGACCCAACCTACGTTGCGGCCAAGAAGGCCAACGGCGGCCTCGATCCCTTTTGCGCGCGCAGGGCCAACCGCACTTTGAGCTCGACTTTGTCTCGCTGTTTGGCAGCGCCTTCCAGTGGCACTACCCGCAGCCCAAGGCCGGCAGCTACACGAGCGTCGTCGTGGACCTTGTGCGCCCCGTGTCCAGCCCCGGCGAGGTCACGCTCAACAGCGCCAACCCGCTCGAGCAGCCCAACATCAACTTAGGTTCTTTGAGAACGAACTCGATATCATTGCCATGCGCGAGGGCATCCGCTTCTCGTACGACCTGCTGACCAAGGGCGCCGGCTTCAAGGACCTGTCGTGGCCGAGTACCTCTGGGACATGCCCCTCGACGACGACAATGCCATGCGCCACGCCGTCCTCGACCGCTGCCAGACTGTCTTCCACCCCTGCGGCAGCAACCGGCTCTCGCAGAGCATCCAGCAGGGCGTCGTCGATCCGGCCCTGCGCGTGCACGGTGTGACCGGCCTGCGCATCATTGACGCCTCCATCATCCCCGAGATCCCCGACTGCCGCATCCAGAACTCGGTCTACATGATTGGCGAGAAGGGCGCCGACATGATCAAGACCGCCCACAAGGATCTGTATTGAGGCGGAGGCAGGTGGTGGCGGCGTGGGGTGAGGCTGGATTGATTCGAAGTGTGCGTATCTCAAGATTGCTTCGTCTTTAGCAGTATTGGGGGTTTTGGTTTTGTATTTGCCCTTCTATAATACTTAAAAAACTTGATAAGAAATTGTCTTTCATTTTTTATTACCTGACTTGCATCATAACCCCGCGCAAAGTAAAATATGCCATAAAAATACCTTAACCTAACTAAACGAAAAAAAAGAACAATTAAGAATTAGAGAAAATAAAACAAAATAAAACAAAATAAAACAAAATAAAACCCGCCAAGTTATAAATAATTATTCACTACTCGGTAACTTCGTTTATTGTCCACTCGGCTCTTATCAAGAACTAATTTGAAGAAAGTGCCTTCCTACCGTGTTTCGTCGTGGAGAAAGACGGCGATTTGAAAAGAGCAGTGGTGAGCCCCACTTTTTCGTGTTAGTCCTTCGGCACTGCCCGTCCGCTTAAAACGCCGACTCAAGATACCGAGGCGGCTTCTCTGCGGCCATGCCTGGCCATGGGGAATTCATGGAGCGCAACCAAAATTGAACCACGGCCTTACAGGCCGAGCCACTGACGGCATGCTAGGCGTGGGAGCGTCTGTGATGGGCCACGGCCTCTGATGGCCGTGTGTTGACTTTTATTATTTTTTTATTATTATTTTAAATCCGTGAAAGAGTTAAAGAGACGATAAGTTAGATGCCCGGCCTGTCCAGTCGAGCCAAGTCCACACCGACGACAACTGATTCTCGACAGCGCCAGCTGCCCTAGTCCGTCGCATCAGAGTCTTACCGCGAGAACCACCACACAGCACAGCATGGGCTCCGCGCCGTCGGCCGACGAGGCCGGGACCTGGCTGGCCCGGCGGCTGGAGTTTGCGCCCCGGGACGACGAGTGGGAGCAGTTTTACGTGCAGAACCACGCACACGTGCCGTCACTCGAGGGCCCCGTCGACCAGGTGCGGCAGATTATGCTCAACACCAAGATGCGCGGGCAGGGTAAGGCAGCACCCATCGACGCGGGCTCACAGTGGAGGACGCGTCCATTACAACGGGAGAACGAACCAAAGACAGCTGGCCCTGAGGGTGTACCGGCCAGACGCAGACGCACACAGCCCACCCTTACCGGCCATGCTCTACTTTCACGGCGGCGGCTTTTGCTCTCGCGAACCGCCGGGGCGACCTGGACCGGCCGAGGACCGCCACCGTGCCGGGCGTTGTGTGTTGGCAGTCACGTCGTGGTGGTAGGCGTGGACTACCGGCTGGCACCAGAAGCATCCCTATCCAGCAGCACTGGACGACTCCTGGGAGGCTCTCGAGTGGGTATGTTGTGTGGGCCTTGTGCAGAGTTCGATGCGAGACACGGTGAACGATATACGACAGATATACTGACAACAGCAGTTGATTCAACAGTCTCGAGAACTGAACGTTGATAAGGCAAAACTGCTCGTCGGGGGGACAAGCGCAGGAGCAAATCTGGTAAGTTGCTGTCATCTGTCCTGCGCAACAACACCAACACGCCACAACGACACAATGACGCACCACTAACAAGCAAAAGGCCGCCGTGCTCGCTCAACAAGCACCTGCGCGTGGTGTCACACTCCACGGCCAGCTCCTCCGCATCCCTGTCGTTTGCCAGAGCAAGGCGGAGCTGCTGTCCCGTGGACTGCTCAGCATGGACGAGATGCACGACTCGCCAATCCTCAGCCGAGGCGCCATGGAGCAGTTTCTCCAGTGGTACTGCCCGCGAGCGTTGCTGATCCGGCATCTCGCCGCTGCTGGCACCTGCATCGACCCTGGCAGCCGTGCCCGTGCTTACTTTCAGCTCTGCGGCCGGGACCCGCTGCGTGACGAGGGACTGGCGTATGCTGATGCACTAGCAGCAGCAGGCGTGCCCATCCGAGTAAATGTGTACGCAGGAATGCCGCACGCCTTTTGGATCTTCCCTGAGATTTCCAAGACGCACGTAGCGGCAAAAGAGTTGCTCGGCGGAGTGAAGTGGTTGTTGGAAGGAAAGTGAAAATGTGGCCTTTCTGTTTTTAGAGCATATACACAGCCTTTCTAAACTAGAGGTAGATGTCGATGTTTAGATAATTGTTTAGAAAATAAACCGGTATTGGATACATCCAGCGCTGTAGATATTGAGCACATTCGGTGCATTCAGTGCCTTCCTTGGCCTCTCCAGGCCCTCACTAGACGCACGGCCCCGCTAAAAATTGGCTGCAAAGCGCTGAATGCTTCTGGCCTGGCAGCTGTCGGCGCTACGTGATTACGTTAGTATCTTACAACCAGGATATTCAACCTGGCCTCTAGAGTGCTGAACTTGCTCCTCCATTCCGCTTAGATTTAGCCATACACATCGATGCTTTCTCGAATACGCAGTTATCGCCATGCACTCACGTACAGTTATGCAAGTTACCATCGGCAGCAATGGCTGTCATCTCACTCGACCGTGAAAGCCCGCGCCAAAGCCTCACGGAAGTCGAGAAACTACCCTACCCATGGTTATTCCGGTATGTGGCCGCGAAATCGCTCGCGAAATCGCTCACTCGTCCATCTGGACGTCGTCAAAAGGCAAAGTAGCGTGAACGATGGCGACCGTGTGCTGACATGAGACGTTACAGGACAGATTCGATAGCCATGCCGCCATAATCGCCACGACATCGAGGCATGCTCTCAACCTTGCTGCATAAGCCCGACAACTTCCCGTACATCGCTACGGCGCTGAGCGGCTCCCAGACGAACTGCCCCTCCCCTTCTGTGTTTGTTTGCATCATCGAGTTTCAGCTCCGCTAACGCTTTTCTGGGTTGGGATGATATCAGTATAGGATGCATTGCTTCACCTACCGATACAGCCGCCGTGGACTGCGCTGGCGGCCGCGGCTCTGGACATGTAACGGCCCAGCTTAACGGCCCAGCTGTTTTTGTTGAGTAGCAAGGATGCCCCGTGTACCGGCCACCAACTGAGGATGACGCCACGCCAGTGGCAAAACTTGGGCGCGAGATCAACAGAGTCCAATTTCACGATGGCTTACCCCTTGTCTTTCCCCTACAAGAAGCCGTCGCCAGTCAAGTCGTTGTGGTGGGTGGTGGGCTCGGACTACCGGGAAAATGGAGATGTATTTAGAAACGTGTAAAACTGAGTTTTTTTTTTTTTTTTAAAAAAAAGGTTTCCGCCCCCCCCCCCCAAAAAAAAGAGGCGGATGTGGAAAGAGACGAGTCTGCTGTCCGCCTTCAAAGTGGTTGTGATGAGAAAAGCTCGTTGTTGGTTGGCGGATGGACTGACGCAGTACGTCCGCGTTGGATGTACTATGACATTTGGTCGTTGATCTACTCTTGTATCTTCTCATTTCTCATGCATGTCTTTATCACCAAGTGCGTAATCATCACAATGTTGTTCTTTGGCCGAGATGTGCAGTTGCATTCAAAAGAAAGAACACAGACTCGTCCGTGGAAAAGTCTCTACCTGTCTCTACCTGTCCCTACATACATTAGCACATCGCCTCCCAGTTTCCTCCAGTCATAGCAAAGGTTAGCCAGATGGCCAACCAGGCTGGCACCGTGGATTACAGGAGTGCTAGCTCATGGCATAGGCGATCGTAGTAGCTCTTGATATCCCAATGATCGCGCTGCTGCAGCACACCCACCGATGCCTCCAGTGGCTGAAACCCAATCTGCATCACTTTAGCCGTATTGTCATTCTTCCATGAATCGTTGGTCACGAGATGCATGCGCTTCAGGGTAGCCTCCCGTAACTCAGCCTCGCTGTGGAACGGACCGGCCACAATGGGCCACCAGTCGGCAATCTCAGAGAGGACCATCATCAAGGCCCATGCTTGGTTGTACCAAGGTGATTCGGTGGGCTTCTCGCCAGCTGGGAGTGCACGGTATTCGGGGTGCTGGAACATATCTTCAACCGTAAGCGGCACAGGCAAATACCGACGCGGGCATGCCCGTCCCACCGCCCCAGCCGAGGACATAAGGACGAGCCAGTGCAAGTTCTGGAGAGGCTGCATCAATAAACTTGATCAAGTCCGTGGTATTGTTTGGTGCTGTGGCGGGTGCGGACACTGGGAACGATGCCGAGCCCGCTTTGGTCAGAAACACAAAGCTATGCGTCTGCAGTGCTGGATGGCTGACTTGGAAGTGCGTATGGAGCGACCGGACCTGCGTGGCAATGACAAGGGCCAAGGAAGCGGCGCTCGGAGGAGGATGGCTTCGGCTTTGTTTTCAGAATGAGTCATAATAAGCTGGTTCGGTTTGCTGCTGCTATGGCTCTTCGGAGGGGATGGGTGAAGCAGGGAGGAGTCTGCAGCCCGCAACAACGTACATTCTGTCTTCTTCTGTGATTGCTTCTTCGTCGGTCTTCGGTTCCCCCTCCCCCTCTTCATTTCTGCTGGTCGTTTTTCCTGGCCAGGCCTCATTTGTTTCCCCACTGTGCGTGCGTTTCCCTGTGTCACCGTAACTTTGACTTTCCGCTCCAAGATTAGAACACAACGGCACAGGGCATGCCTGGCCCAATAAAGCCTCGCACCGCTCCTGGGCACCTGGGCATTATTCACTGGTACAAAATGCAACACAACGTATCGAACACTTTTTTTGAACCCGAGAAAATTCAACGTGGCGCAATTGTATTGCATAGAACAGTCTTTTTCTCTCTCCCAGAACGAAGAAGGAAGGCTTCTGCTCCTGCCAGCCAGGCCAGCAGCCCGGCCCAAAAACGATACGATAAAGTACGTGTCATCATCCCCTCTGATTGTGCCGCGAAAGGAGCAAAGCTAGTGAGTGTCCCAAGAAAAAAGACGAGATCCCCTGGGGCGGAGTGGCCGCCGCTGGATTTGCTCTGCAACAGCATTCCTTTTACAGACACTGTACTTCGTTATTCGCTGCCACTATCGGCTACCGCTGGTCATCTGCACACTACCGGTGGTCGTTGCCGCACGACAGTATCTCACCATAACTAGTCCCGCAGTGTTCGCGACGATTCGATTTTGGTTTCATAAATTCTTGGAAAATATCTTACCCAAGGTAGTCGCGATAGTGGTGGCCAGTTGTTGATGACAGTGTCATTGACCGGTGATTGCACACAGACCCCGACTTCAGCCAGTAATCCACTTTTAGCCGTAGAAGTCACAGCAAGCTGCAGCCAATTCCGTTACTGCGAAAAGTGCGATGATCTATTAAGAAAGCTAGGATACCCTAAGGCCCCAGAGGGTAGGGCTAAAGACTACGTGTAGTGTGGTCACATGACCACACTAGTAACATTATCGCCCCGCGATGCCAGTCATATATGTGGCCCTGCCTATGGTTTTCGAGGTGGTCTGACCCTCGAAGCCACTCATGCAACCTGCTCTACTGCACTAGAAAGGAAAGATAACGTAACATTCCGCCTTCATCGGTGTATGACTTAAAAATGGCCAGCTTCGCGAGTCCCCTCTGTACGTTAACAAGTATACGGGACATTGGTCTCGGTTTACCCAAGTAGCTGCATCATCATGGTCCTATGGCCAAGACCCAGGACTGTCGGCAGTTGTTGACATGGAAGTAATAGGAAACGCAAAACATCTCCCGGGCTTGCTGTCGGCCTCTATCCTCTGTGAGACGTGCAGTCTTATCTGAGTCCCTCGTTTTGAAAGCAACAATATCCCAGTCAGCTAAACTAAGGGCTCTCCTTCGACATCTTGAGCGCGTGTTTGTTGCCCCCAGCCTCCGTCCCTGGTCCTGCCTCTGCCTCTGCCGTCAGCCCTGTCCACGCAACTCGTCTGTCTTTGGCGCAGCGACAGGCACAGAACGACTGTCACGACGCATATCCCTCCACCAGTGTCTATCCCGTGGAGGATCTAGAGCGATACCTCTACTGGTACACCCCCCTTGTCCATTGCCCACTGGCGCCTTGCCGATTATGCCTGCATGAGCCTGGCTGGCACTTTGTTTTGTTCCCACCCTTCTGAAATTGTTTGGGAGGCTTCTCGTCGCCAGTGATGGGGTGATCTTTGCCGACGGCAGGGGCGGAGGCGGAGCATAAAGAGCATCTGCAAAGCTATGCTGTGCACGAATGGTGGTGAGGAGACTGCTTGCCGAAGGGGCGGTTCTCGGGCAATATCGCTACCATGTTTTGCAAAACCCGGTGCATACTGCTCCATGAACATACAGTGTCTCTTGTCGCGGTCACGGCAGCTTCCGTTGCCGTGGTTCGCTGTTCAAGAGGCAGGAAACACTCAAGGAGACACAAACCAAGTCCGTAGATGTCGTACGCTGCCGTTTGCGGTGAGATGCGTGAAATACTCCGGTGGCGCGTACAGCTCAGTTCCCATAAATCGAGTGTCGGCGCGGATTGTTCCAGATGATGCAGAAGATTCGAGGCGGGGCTTGGCGACGCCAAAGTCTGACAGCACCCAGTCGTCGCCACGGAAAAGGATATTGTTGGCTTGATGTCGCGGTGGATGAAGTCTCGCCCGTGGATGTGCTCAAGCGCTGCCAATACCTGCGTGAGCATGCTGCCACCCACGGTGCCACCCTGCCGGCCGGATCCCCTACTGTCCCGGTGGGATCTGTCCGTGCCGCTTGTTTGACCCTGTCGCGGAGACTGCCCTCATACACCGGCATGAAAATCTCAACGGGGCGACCAGCCTCCGAGCCCTGGCTGTGGATGTAGGGCATGTTTGCATGCGCCATCCGGGACACAGCGTCCACTTCCTGCGCCATGCGCATTTTGAAGGCCTCTTCCGTATAGATCTCCCACTCGGGCACGACGCGGAACGGCACCGTTTTTAGCGCGCGTAGTGGTCGCCCGTGCAAAGGTCCACCACGCGGTGCACTTGGCCCTGTCCACCCCCGCCGAGAAACCGCGCTTGGCCCACACAATGTGCCGTTGTTTTGGCTCTGCCTCTGGGTCACTCTCCTGGCGCCGTGGGCGGAAGATGTCAAAACCTGTCGTTTCGGAGGCAGCGAGTCTGCCGGACGGGCTTTCGTCCTTCTTGTTGGCCCAGGCCCCTGCCCTCGCGACACTGGTGGTACTGGAGGGCACCTTGGCCTGCTTCGCGATCTCCGCATCGATCTCGGCGTCGATGAACCTATTGATGGATTCGAAGCCCAACTTGTTTATTTCCTCTTGCAGCAGGTTGGTTTCGCCATCTGCGGGCTGACACAAGAGGAAAAAATAGGCCCTGCCAATTGTCAAAAGCCAAAGCTTGTCACGCTCCACGACGCATTGCAGTGGCTGGGGCAAGATTCCTGGCTTTGGGAACAGTGTGCAGTGCATGCTCGTGTTCCCGTCGGGCGAGACATCGTGGAAGAGGATCTCGTCGGTGATAGGATGCAGATCAAAGTAGCAATGGTCTGCTGTGGGCTCGATGCCCGGCAGGAAAACGTCGCACGTCGCTGAGAGACAGCCAAATGTCACCAGCCGGGAGGGCACCTTGATGTTGTCGTCGGTGCCAATGCGCAACGCTCTCGCACCAGGGCAGTAAGGGTGAACGCGGAGGCGTGTGTGGTTGTGCGTGTGGTAGACAATGTCGCGGGCTTCTTTGTTGCGGGACTGAGCCAGAAGACGCTGTGTGGTTCATCCATGGAGCAAGGTAGAATGAAGAATATGAATGTGTATGTGCGTGTGTGTGTAGGAAAACCAGGGAGAATCAAACCCACGACGAGTGCAAAGCTTTAAAGGTGCACAGTGGTTGGGTAGATGAAGAGAGAAAGGGCAAGAAAAATTGTCTAGAGTGGTGAAGTGCAGGAGAAAGCATGGGAGGTGCTGGCATATTGGGGGATGTAATAAAGAAAAGGATTGAATGGCCGTGGAATAAGAGAAGGAAAACAGATGCACCAGGAGAAGCGAATAGGGGAAACACCAAATGGGAAAACGAGCACAGGTGCCCAAAAAAACCCCAAGAAAGAGACCAAGAGGAGGGCAGAGTAAACTAAAAATTCCAGTGCCGAAAGAAAAAAAAAAGCTCAAAGGATATAATAAATGCGGTACCAAATGGCGGCGTCCAGCTCGGAGAACGCGATGCTTTCTTGCCGCACTTCCTTGCATTTCGTGGTGAATGAAACGGACAGGTCATAATAGAAACCAATAGATGGATTGGGACTAGAGAATGAAAGCATAAGAGGGTGTAGCGCCAACGGTCACGCCGTGCTCATCAACGAAGACCAACGGTAAGGAAGGCCAGGTGACGGAAACGGCAAACAACAAAGGCGTGGTAAGCCGAAAGGAGAAGAAACAGGGAAAGGTTGGGCAGCACCCGAAATAGAAACCAACTCAGCCACAGACCATAAATCACATATCACAAAGTATTTAAATCCAGCTGGCCGTTTTAAAAAAGAAAAAAGGGAAATAAAAGGTCCCAAGAAAAAAAATCAAAAAAGGACGAAACGCAAATTTAGTTTGAAGACGAAAGCTACCGAGCATGGGACGACATTATGGAGTGGCCGCGGCCGGCGGGGAAAACCGCACGGCTAAAGGGTTGACCAACGCTGTTGACTTTGCCAGCATTGGCCCCAGCGCCGATGCTAGTGATGCCAGCGATGAGGACGGCGACGACGGCGACGATGCCCGCTCCACCGTCAGTGCGTACCCCGCAGCGCCGACGGCACTACGTCGCATGGCCGTTGCCGGCCCGACACACAATCCCTGCTACGCCCTGGAAGTGCGCCTCATGCAGACGTTCAACATTCACGACCCCCACTTCGAAGACCAGTATGTCCCTTACGACCACCTCATGGCCAGTGGCATGCTGCTACATGGTCGGTTTCGCGAGCGGTCGCAGCGTGAGGAGGAAGTCGCCCAAGCCCGTAACGATGCGCGTGGGAAAAGCTAATTGAACCCCGCTATTACGGCCGGACAAGCGACGGGGTCTTCCGTTCACAGATGCAGGCACTCCAAGAGGAGCAGCAGGCGCTACATGAGAGCAATATGGCGTGCCTCCGCGACATGGTCGAGGGCCGGCCACGCACGCGAGACGAGCTGTTTTTGCGCTTCAACCGCTGGGAGGTGCAGGGCATCACGCGCGACGAAGGCAATTTCCTCGTGTCCAACTACTACAAGTGCGACACATTATACCGCTACATGCTAGACCAGTTCCAGATCTTTGCTCCTCCCAGTTTGGCCCGTGTGCGCCTGCAGTCACGGCCACCGCCCAAGGATGAAGCGCGCATGGCCTACTTGTTCCGCCTCTGGATGGCAAGCTTAACCGCGCCGAGCAGAATGCACTGGCCGGGATGTATGGGTTTGGAGAGAAGCCAGCGGGTGCCTGTGACGGCGAGGAGTGTGACAAGGATGGTCCAGACGACGGCCAGCAAGACGACAATAAAGGCGACGGGACAACAGGACCCGCGCCGGAAAAGGTGCCAACTACCCGCGCAAGCAGGCGCCTGGCTGGCCATCCCCCGGAGTTTGGTTTACTGAGGTAAAAAGGGCAACTTCTTTGTTCGAGAGTTTTGTATCTTTCTTTTCTTGTCCTTTTGTTCCTTGTTTTTTTATTTTATTTTGCCGCGAGTTTTGTAGTTTTTTACTTATTTTTATGGTATATACCGTGTCTGCTGTTCGATTTAGTTTCTATTTTATCCCGTTACAATCTCCAAACATTACTACTCGCTTTAACAGAACAGCTCATGTCTATATGATCATCACTTAGAGGCTAGGAGAATACTTCCGAACAGGTACTTCCGAATTAATAATTTCTTTCAGAGTTCAACCATTTCTCGCCCTTTTTACAGCCAAAACACCTCGCCCTATCAACATTAGAACTAACAGTTTCCCCTCTCTTATGTCGACCTTCTCCTCAGCATACCCCGCTGATTCCTACTAGTGTCGGAAAGAAAGCCGAGAAAGTGTTCGGAATTGCTGGCCGTGACTTTGATATGTGAGTTGATAAAAGATGGACGAGATAAATCGACTTGACTCTGCGACATTTTTCTCAAAACCAACAATACTAATACTACTCCCAAGAAACACTTGACTACCCCAAACAGCATACATCTCAATTTCACAGTACTCTCACAACTACAACAATTCGCACACCATGGCCCCCACGCTTGAGCCCTACTTTACGATGCGCGGTTACATTAGTCGCGAGAACTCGCACGACCTCAAGGCCATCTGGACGGGTCCACACCGCTCCATTGTCCCTATTGTGTCTGGCTTTCTCAAAGGCCCCGATGGCTTTGAAGCCGAGATCCTGCCCGGCGGCGGCGACTGGATCCTGCGCGACCCGTCGACAGGCGTGGCGCACCTAGACGTGCGCACCATGGCGCGGACCAAGGACGGCCACAGCACGTATATCCACTACAGCGGCGTGCTGAGGATCGATGACAAGGCGGCAAAGGTGTTGGGCTGGGCCGCGGACGCCAAGACCACCGAGTATGGTGACCACCACTGGTTCTCGGGCCCTATTATGGAGACGAGCGACCCGGCGCTGAAGTGGATTGAGGACACGCTGTGGGTGGGTGAGGGCCACTTTGTGGTGGACGAGAAAGGCTCAGCGGTGGAGTATGTCATTTACAAGGTTGGCAACAAGGCGAGCAAGTAGACGGACGATGCAGTTGTGCGGCACGCAGAGGGCCAGTTTAACAGAGTATACGACGAACATGTATCCTTTCTATGCCGCAGATTACAAATCTGTATCGATCTCGTACAAGGTATTGGCTACAATAAAGTCGGACAGCACTTGTTGATCATTAATTCTTTTACCTCTATATTCCCGCATAAGACGTCTTGTGTGTCCATATGTACATATTACTCTTGCGACTTCCTCGCCTCAATGACCCTCCGTAATGCCGCATCACGTTCTTTTATAGCGGCTGGTGTTGGCTTCCCGTATGCAGAGTCTGTGGCAGCCACGACTGCGTCCACCCAGGTAGCCTGTTTACCTTTTGCTATTGTGTCGCGTCCCACCAATATGTCCGTCTTTGCGGATGACTGGCTGTCCCACACAGTCTGAATCGACTCTCCTAGATTGTTCAAGAACCCACCCAAGCCTGCTGTTCCGCCGCCCATGGCGTATGATTTAAAAGGGCCCTGAACCGCCCATCGCGGGCCCAGACTGGCCTCCACCACGGTGTCCACATCGGCGACGTCCACAACGCCGTCGTTGACCAGCGATACTGCCTCGCGCAAAAGGGCAAACGCAAGGCGGTTACCCACGAAGCCAGGGACTTCCTTGCGAACAACAACGACGCGATGGCCGGTGGAGATGCTGTCAAAGAAACCCCGGGCATATGATACCTCGGCAGGGTCTGTGTCTGGCCCGGGGCTGAGCTCGATCAGTGGTAGAATGTGCGGTGGGTTGAACGGATGAACGACCAGCACTCGTCTGCGGACGCTGTGGCCCTCGTCAAAGGACGCCACCTGGGCGATACTGGAATGCCGGACGTGGCACTCCAGAGGTGGGCGTGTGCCGGTGCAGCGTCAGCTACAATGGCAAGTGTTTCTTGTTTAAAGCCGACGTTTTCGGGCCCCTGCTCCTGGACAAGATCGGCGTCAATACAGGCATCGGCAACGGACGATGCTAGGCGGAGACGGCCGCTGGTCAGCAGGTCTTGGACAGCCACACCCGGCAGGTAGACGGGCAGGATGTCAGCGAGGTGTGCCTGCAGGTCGGGCCGCGGGTCGTAGACGGCAAGCTGGGCAGAGGTGTGCTGCAGATGGAGGGCAGCAAATGAGATGCCGATGGAGCCACAGCCCAGGAGGGCGACTTTGCGGGGATGGTCAGCCATGTGGTGAAAACGGAGGGCGGCGTCTAAAGTCGTCTGGGGAAAGCTATCTGAGGGGGCTGTTGAGTGTGGGAAAGTTTGCACCGTCGTGCCGGTCAAGGTCGAGTACTCGCACATCGTAAAAGAAAGGTTGACGTCAAACGCGGCTTCTCGGAAAGAGTGGGCCACTGGGAAAGTAGCCAAGCCAGGAAGGAGCCACCGGGTTCTCAAGTGCGGGGTCCGCAACATACCGAGCTGTTTGGGGGAGGTGCGATGGGTGCACCAGCTACGGGTGTGCCAAGCCTCACCGCCGGTCTACGATAGCTTGCAACTGTTCTCAAGATGACATGCTCTGTTTCGATGACACTACATCGCCCATTTAACCGACTAAGGACTTGCTGTTCTGGATGTCCGGGGTGAATATGTGATACAACCACCTACTGTTTTATTTTGACATGAAATTTTAGTTTGAAGTTTTCCTTTGTTGCTTCCCCCTCAACTGTCATCTTCTTTTAACAGCTTCACTTCTACAATGGCTACCCTCCAGAACAAGGTCATATCCATCACTGGTGCGCATCAGGCATCGGCCGCGCCACTGCTCTCGAGTGTGCTGCCCGCGGTGCCTCACTGGCACTGTCCGACATCAACACTGCCGGGCTTGCTGCCACGGTGGCTGCTCTTGCCGAAAAGGGCGTTGGCCAGGACCGTGTGCACCACCAGACTCTGGATGTCACCAAGTCTGACGATGTTGATTCCTGGATCGCCGCCGTGGTCGCCCACTACGGCCGGCTCGACGCTGCTGCCAACGTCGCCGGCATCCTCGGCCCACCTGGAGGGTCTGTCTTCAAGAACATTGTCGACATGCCCAACGACCACTGGGATGCTCTGATCAACATCAACCTGACTGCCACCTTTTACTGCCTCCGCGCCGAGCTGCGTGTCATGAAGGCCGGCGGCTCCATCCTCAACGTTGCCAGCATGGCCGGTGTTATGGGTCGCCCCGGTATTGCTGCCTACAGCACGAGCAAGCACGGCGTGGTGGGTCTGTCGCGGAGTGCGGCCAAGGAAGTGGGTGAGCGCAGGATCCGGGTGAATGCGCTGGCACCAGGCCCCGTGGATACGCCCATGCTCACGCAGATGAAGTCGGGTGCGGGCGACGGCGACAATGCGGTGACCAACACGTACAAGAACGTGCCTCTGCAGCGCCTGGGCACGGCCGAGGACATGGCGCGGACGATTGCATTTGCGCTGAGCGATGACGCGGCGTACACCAACGGAGCAACGTTTTCGGTGGACGGAGGTATCGCGTGTTAGAGTAGACGTTGGTGAATTGAATATCGACCACGAGAGATATTGTCAAACAGACATGGCTGTTTTGTCAAAGAGAAAACCACGAGTATGTGAAAATCACCGTGTATTGCACTTCATACACTGTTTTAATATGCGCTCGTACTATCCCATCCCTCACTTTCCACAGAAACCGCCATCCACGGTAATGGACACGCCTGATGTAAACGAATTCATGGGTGATGCCAAGAATAAGGCCGCTGTATCCAGGTCCTCCGGCTGGCCCCACCGTCCGGCAGGCACGCGGTTCATCAGGTAGTCGGATGCCTCCTTGTTCGTGTAGTACAGCTCCGTCAGCGGCGTTTTCATGTAACCGGGTGAAATGGCATTGACCTGGATGCCCTTGGACACCCATTCGTTGCTGAAACCCTTTGTCATCTGCATCACGGCGCCCTTTGTGGCAGCGTATGCGCTTGTGTTTCTGTTGGCCTGGAACGACGTCACCGAAGCAATATTGATAATCTTGCCCGGCCTCCCCAGACGCAAAAGTTCGCGGCCAAACTCCTGACACGAAATGTACGTCGACTTGGCGTTGAGCTCAAATAGCAGGTCAAGCTCTTCGTCGGAGGTGTCTTCACAGGCGCGACGGATGGACGTGCCGGCGCAGTTGACCAGGATATCCGGCACGATGCCGGCTTTCCAGACTTCTGCATAAGTCGCACGGACAGCCGCGCCTTTGGAAACATCACAGGCAAACTTGCGCACAGCCGGCCCACCGGCTTCCTCAATGGCGGAGGCGAGGGCGGCGCTGTTGGGGTCGTTGGGTAGCTCAAGCGACACAATGGCAGCGCCGGCTTTGGTAAACGCCAGGGCAATCGACTTGCCGAGACCGCCGGTGGCTCCGGTGATGATGGCCGTTTTGCCCTCGAGCGAGAACATCGAATGGAGGTAGTCGGCGGGCGCCATGATGAGCGTTGTTTAAGTGGGTATCCAAGCAAGAATAAAGTTAGAACAAAAGCTGTTTTGTTGGTCAAAGGGCTATGCTGCTTTGGAGCATAATGTGAACTGAAAATGAAGCGGATGCTCTATGTTGTTGGCTGCTGCTATTTCGTGATGATGCAGGTAAATTTATTGGTTTTACTGGTCTTAAAGGCAGGTATGACGGACTTGACACCGGTCGCGCCTTCTACTTCGGCGGTTTGGAGCGCAGGAGGAAACAGCGATGATGACGAGGTGTCATTTAGCGTGCACTATACACCCGAGCTGTCCCCGTGGGGAACGGGTAAAGGGCAAAGGGCACTGAGGGGAAGCTGGAAAAGGAAGCCAAAAGTAGATTGCAAACCATGGAAAAGAGGAAATGCGCCGGGCCAACAAAAGGCGTCTTGACAAGACACCGCGGATCTTGTTTGTCGTAGGACTCATGCGGAGTGTCTCCTCTTCCAGCTCGCCTCGGTTGTGGTTCCCCAGCCTTTCAGGAATACGGTCTCCGTGTTTATGCCCACCAAAACCCCCTTTTCTGGAGAAAATGATCATTTTAAGTCAGCCAAGGCCAAGCTCCACGGCACTTGTCCTAGTGAATAATGGATCATCCGGCCTTTGGTTGGCTTCCTAACCCAGACAATGCCGGGTAGGGCCCTGTCTGGTGTTTTGGCTGGGAATTGCAGAATGCATACCGGACGCGTTGCGAGGGCAGCTCTTGAGGGAGGCGGGAATAGTAGTCTTGTCGAAGCAAATATAAGTAGTGCAGCATTGTAAGGCCAGCACCGTCCTGGACGTCCGACGGTTGCTTCCCCTTTCTATTTGCTCCCCATTAAGAGGCTCCAGTCCAAATCAGCAATTCTGTCCTTGCACCCCATCACAAGTTCACCAAAGGCCTGCATCACGACATCATCGGTTCACATTGATAATACTCCTCGCCATGGCTCGAGCCGAGAAGGCTCCGGGAAGCCGCATTTCACTCTTCAACTTGGCTGTACGTGGTCCACCAAAGGCATTGTCCTGTTCTTCACACCCTAACAAAGCCAGGTCGTCCTTGCCCTCACGCTCGGCAGTGTCACATACGGCTACACCTTCAGCATTGTCTCCACCACCCTCGGCCAGCCCGGCTGGTACGCCTACTTTGACCTCGCCTCCGACGAGACCAGCGCCAACTATGCCTACACGAAGCGCATCGAGGGCGCCATGAACGGTCTGTTCTGCGCCGGCGGTTTCTTTGGCTGCGTCTTTATCGGCTGGTCTTCCAACGCCATTGGCCGCCGCAATTCCTTGTTCGTCGCGCTGCCCGTGGCCATTGTCGGCGGTGCTCTGCAGGCCGGTGCGGCCCACATTGCCATGTTTTTGGTGGGCCGTTTTGTTGGAGGCGTTGCGGTGGGTATTCTCGTCACGCTTGTTCCGCTGTTCCAGTCCGAGATTGCTCCGCCTGCAGTCCGTGGCTTCTTGGTTTCGCAGCACGGAGTCATGATGGTCCTTGGCTATTCCCTGGCAGCCTGGACGGGCTTTGCGTGTTTCTTCTCCAGCAATCCCGAGTTTCAATGGCGGTATCCGCTGGCGGAACAGGTGCTGTTCCCTTGGCCCTGCTCTTCCTCATGCCCTGGGTCCCGGAATCGCCACGCTGGCTCATCATGAAGGACCGGCCTGACGAGGCGTGGGCCATTCTCGCAAGCTCCACGGTATTGCGGGACACGAGCAGGGCTCGCAGGAGGCCACATTTGCCCGCGAGGAGTTCTACCAGATGCGGCAGCAGGTGGCCGCCGACAAACGCCTCGCAGCCATCGAAGGCGCGAGCATCACGACCCTCTTTACCAAGCCCTCATACCGCAAACGCATGTTCTGTGCGTTCATGACCATGTTTGCGGCGGAGAGCAGTGGGATTCTCGTCGTTTACAACTACTCTGTCCTCCTGTACCAAGGATTGGGCTTTGACAATATGATGTCGCTCATGTTGAGTGCGCTCTACGTTACTGTCGCCTGCGCTGGAAACTATGTTTGCTCGCTGCTGATTGACCGCGTCGGCGTGTACGACTGCTACGTGAGTCCTGTTTTTTTTTTTTTTTTTTGCTTCATTTCCTCCCCCGACGTTAACCTCTTTTAACATGTCATAGTCATCGGTTTCACCGGTTGCATGGTCAGCCTCGCGATCGAGACCGCCCTGGATGCCGAGTACACGGGCGTCACAGAGGACCGCAACGAGGCGGGCCTGCGAGCGGGCGTCTTCTTCCTGTTCCTCTACATTACCTTTTACGGCTGCTGCATTGACGCCAACACCTTCGTGTACTGCTCCGAGATTTTCCCTTTGCATTTCCGGTCCTATGGCACGGCCTGGTCGCTGTCGATACTGTTCCTCTCGGCGATGGTTTATCTGGAAGCCGCGCCTACCGCACTGGCCGTCATTGGCTGGCGTTACTTTTTGGTCTTTATCTGCCTCACCTTTGTCAACATTATCATTATCTGGCGGACCTTCCCGGAGACCAAGGGTCTTTCGCTCGAGGAAATGGGCGAAGTCTTTGGTGACGAGGTGGCCGTGCATCTGACCCACCTGACGGCCGAGGAGCGCGAGGCACTCGACCGCAACATTGACGCCGAAAAGGCAGGCGGCCAGGTGGATCACGTCGATGAGCGTGCGCCGGACACAGAGTCGGTGTAATCCTGCTTGCAGAGGACATCCTGGGTTCGCAAGGCCATCTGTGACTATTTCGAGTTGCAGGGTTTGTGTGGCAGCTAGCAGGATGTCCTTAATTTTAGATTTATTTTTCTGTCACTTGTAGTCAGTATTCTTGTTTTATTTACTGGTGATTTCAAGTAGTTTAAAAAGCCTCTTTATTCGAAAAAAATTTCATCACTTATATTTTTTTGGAAAATGTTTGTCCGTGTGTGTGTACATGTGTTTTTTTTTAAAAAAAAGTGAACTTTCTCAAAAAACAGCTCGAGACTTAGAATGGGTAAAATGGGAAGTGCCGGCGAACAAGACGCCACAACATGCTATTTCGAGGAGCGTGGGGCTTAAATACTTGGTAGTGGATTTATTCTTCAGAGTCAGTCATCCACAAAATTTGCCCTTAAACCGGTGTCTCACCGCCCCGTGCACCCATCCACGTCCGCTGCAGCTCCGTGTCGTCGTCCCACTGCCCGGGCGCCTCATCGTGGGTGTGTCCTGCTGCTGCTGCTGTTTCGCCCCAGACAATGCCGCACTCGACCACATACTCGTCCCAGTGGGCCAGCAGCTCCTTGAGTTTCTCGGGCTCGTCGGCCGCGAGGCCAGTTGATCGGCCGCGAGGTCAGTTGATCGGCCGCGAGGTCAGTTGTCTCGCCCGGTCTTTGGTAATATTGAAAAGCTCCCAGCCCTCGTCGCCCACACCGGCGCCGCCATTCCTGCGGTCGAGATGCACGATTTTCCAGTCGCCCTTGCGCAACGCACCGCGGGCAAACAGTTCCCAGCCAACGGCCTCGCTCTCCGAGTGGATAGCCCATGCATGGTCTGTGTCTGATGCAGTCGACAAGGAGGGCGACGGCGACGAGAAATACGGGAGCCACGACTGGCCGCGCATGGCGTAGACGTCGCGGCCGCGGAACGTGGTCATCCTGCGCGTGGCTGTTGTGCCGTCGTTCAGGGGCGTGGGCATGGCGCGGTCGACATCAGGAGGCAAAGAAATGCCAGCAAGCTCGAGAAAGGTCGGGGCGAAGTCCATGACGGTCGAGAAACTGCGGTTGAAGGTGCCGGGCTGGAAGTTGGAGGAGAAGGCGGACACAGGCGGCTTGACAATGCAGGGCACGAGGATGCCGCCCTCGGAGGGAAAGCCCTTGAAGAGGCGCGAGGGGGCGGTCGAGGCCTGGGCCCACAGGGGACCAAGCCAGGCAAACGAGTTCCAGGCGCCAATGTTATCGTGCGAGTTGTCGTAGTACTTGTGGATGGTTTGCTTGATGTTGGCGCCCATGACAGGAATGGCCTCGAGACTAGGAAGAACAAACAAATGTCAGCGGGTGGCTGTTGCTGAAAACAGGCTGTGTCGATCATGTGTGATGGGGACTACGCTGCGCCTTCTGCACCGTTGTCGCTCATAAAACAGGATAAACGTATTGTCGTACTCACCCGTTTTTTTTGAGGTACTCGACCACACGGCCCACGTTTGACGTCGATCGTGTCCACCATGCCGGCGTACGTCCATGGCGGCACTCGACAGCTTCTTTTCCTCGTCTGACAACGACGCCCACTCGTCGGTGCCACAGCCGTCGTCTCCACCTTGTGCGGCTGCACGGACGCGTCGTCAATGATGCCCAGCTCGACCAGCCGTTGCAGCCTCTGTTCCCGCAGCGCATGCGGTCCTGCGTCGTACTTGTTCTTGTACTTGTTCCGTTGTGCCTTGCTGCACTGCAGCGGCCAGTGGGGTGCCGTGTAGGGCAAAAATGCAAAAAAAGGCTTCTCCTTCTCCTCGGCCGTCCGCTCGTCAAAAAAGTCGAGCAGCCGCGTCGTGTAGTGGTCTGTCGAGTAGAACCCTTCAGGGTCCTCCGTCTTGTTGGGAGTAATGTCCACTTTTTTGCCGGCCTCAGCTCCAAGGCCGTGCGCTCGTCGTCTGAAAACAACATGGTCGTGGCCTCGTTCATGCTCTAAACGCATTCTTCTACAATGTACGTCCCTGCCGCCCCTGTCCTTTTCTTTTTGGCTCCCGACTTCTGCTAACGTACTTGCGTTTCCCCCCCAGATGGGTAGCGCGTCCATCCCCTACCTGCTCGCGCCGAGATCCCCAATTCCGCGCTGCGCGAAAAAGACCCAGGCACTGGGCTCGGCATGGAACGTCGTCTGGGCATTTGTCACCAACTTTGTCATCCCCTACATGATCAACTGCATCCACTTCAAGGTGGGCTGGGTGTTTGGAAGCGTGTCTCTCGTTGCACTCGTGTTCACGTTTTGTTTCCTGCTGGAGACCAAAGGCCGCGCACTCGAGGAAATCGACGCCATCTTCTCGGTGCCCTTCAAACCGCTGCACCCCAACGCCGTGCCGCTGACCGAGGAGCAGCGCCGCATCGGCCGCCTCGAGGGTGAGGAAGACGTGGACGCCAAGATTGGTGCCGAGGTGACATCCGCCTGAGGGTCGATGACGGGCGTCTTTGACTGTCATAAGATAAAAACGGTGCACACAATTTATAGGCTCTGCTTTTCATCGCTTTGTTACAGAATTGAAATAGTACATTTCCCGTAATAAGGCACGTTGATCTGCTATCATTTGTTAAAAGTGCACTGGCAACAATGTATCCCGGTGATGCTGTGAAAGTACTGGAATCTGTGATCTTGTCGGGAATAAAGGGACCTTCATGTTGTTTCATAAAAAAGAAGAAAGAGGGTGCAAGACGTAAGCTCACTTTTCGCAAGGACACTAAACTCTACGAACCGCAAGTATTCAAAAGTCGCTAACCAGCTCCGTAGATAGCGCGTTGCTCAGCCAAGATATAGCGGCCCTTTCCGTGAATCCGCTTATTCTGGCAACATCGTTCGATACCTTTACTTTCATACCCTGTGAATGTACGGGCGCCTCTCTGAGAAGACATGCCACCATGCGCCCCAATATTCACCGCTCACGCACGGGCTGTCTGACCTGCCGCACGCGCAAGGTCAAGTGCGACGAGCAGCGGCCCGTCTGCAGACAATGCCACCGGGGCACGCGTTCCTGTGCCTGGCCACGCGACAACGCGCCGCCAAAATCACCACAGCCGCGGCCACGGCGCGCCAACGACACGGCCTGCATGGCGTGCCGTGAAAAGAAGCTCAAGTGCGTGGCGCGTTGCACGATGCGTGCAAGCGGTGTGGCCAGCTGGGCCTTGCGTGTCGACGACGGCCGGCTGTGCGTTCCGCGGAGGACGAGGCGCTGCTGCCAGAGGCGCGGTCACAGACACTACCGCATGTGTTTGGCTCGACCAGCGTGACGGCGACATTGTCACTGCTTGACAACCTGTGCCGGCCGAACTGCCTACCGGCCGTGATCTGGACAAGCTGGTTGACCTGTATTTCTGCTCTGTTCACAGTGAGTGGACGTTGTGCACCAGCCAGAGACTTGCCTGTGCAGTCAGTTGCTGATGACGTTGAGAATAATTCAGATTTTGGCTTTTATTCCTTCATTCACGCCCCCGCTTCACAAGCCTCCTTGCCCACGGCACTGCTCCACGAAGTCTTTTGTTGATTATGATTGCCTGTGCCATGCGGTATGCTCTCTTCCGTCTACACGAAATTCACCACGAGGCTCTGTGCTGACAAGCTCGTTTTCTAGGTTTGCTGCACCCACCACACCACAGAACCTTGCACAGGCCGATGCCTGGGCGGATGCAGCCATCCAGGCCACGCTCCGCGCGTCTACGAAGGCTTCGGCGCCGTGCAGCTCATGGTGTTGCTACTGGCGCAGTACTACGACCTCAACCGCGGCCGCTTCACGTCGGCCTGGCTGCTTGGCGGCAACTGCACGCGCATGATGCAGCTCATGTCGTTGCACACATTTGACCGCACGTACCGCCACAAACAGCACGAGGCCATGGCCCAGCTGTCACCGCTGCTGACGCCCGAAGCCTTCGCCGCGTGGCCTGGTCTGCCTTTTACGCCGATACCATCACTGACGGCGGCCGCTATGGGTTTCATACTCTGGACGCTAGTTTCTACCGGCTGCAACTGCCCTGTGACCGTGACCGCTTTCTCGAGGACACGCCGGATGTCGTCACGGAGCTCGTCTACCTGACCAACCACCATTATCGAATTCGGGGTCTGGATCGAAGGCAGACTCATCAGACTCCTCAAACGCCTCGGACGGTGCACGCTAGACGTCGCAGCTTACCTGATCCGCACAGCAGCTGCACGTCGGCGCGCCTGCACTTTGCCTTTCGGGCATCGCACGCCGAGGGCACCGTGGAGCAGCTTACGGCTGAGCTGGCTGCCATTGAGGCGGACATTGCAATGGTCACGGAGTCGCTGCCAGCGGAACTCCGGTTACACCAGAAAAACATCGAACGCCATCAGGACGGCTAATCATGTTTCTGCTGCTGCACATCTTCCGGCACAATCTCTCTATTGTGGCCGGTCGTGCAGCGCTGTTGGTGTACCGGCGGAGCACAGACGCCGTCATGCCAACCGCATTATGGCCGTCCGGCGCAGCCGCATCGCACATGCGCTGCCCATTGCGGAGCTCGCGGCCGAGAGCACACGGGCGGGCATTGCCCTGGATCCGCAGTTTGGCGTGCACGCGTATGTCGCACTAGAGAGTATGTTTTGTTCTGAGCGAGATTCACGAGCAGTTTTGTTTTGGTTTTTATTTTTTTGTAGAAAAAGGAAAGAAAAAACAGCCACTAACAGACAGTCCTCTTTGAACCACGGCGACTGGAAGACGTGGATCCGTGGCCCAGCACCAGCCCGCCGGACATGAACGACGTGCTGCCCCATTTACTGGCCGTGATCCGCGAGGTGGCAACCCGCTCCGACTTCGTCAAGCAGCTGGTTCGTATGACGCGCAGCCCGTCCTTTGGATCTTCACCAGCATTGACTGACCCTGTTCTTGCGCAGCACATTGAAGCGGTCCACCGTCTGCTGCGGGTGTGACTGCATCCACCTTTTGCGCAAGGAAGACTTTGTGCTTTCTACAGGTGGGTATCTCGCTCATGTCCGCGCTCATTGCCGTGTAATTCGCTGACCCCCCTCTCCCCCAGTGAATACCGCCTCGTGGCCAGGAAACGGCCGAGTACGACTTTCGCGACTTTCCATGGGCCAAGCTGGAATGGCTCAAGCACGGCGTGCGGCCGCCTGGCGGCAACGACCTCGCCATGGCCAATGACGAGTCGCTGTTTGAGTACAATGTTGACAGCCACGGCGGCGGAGAGGACGGGATGTGTCTGTTCCCGTGGAGGGCAATACAGGAGCAACGGCACGGCTGACCTCCAACCGCAGATCAACCACCCTGGTGGGGCGTTATCGAACAGAGCCAGGCGGCCCATGACTGCCTGCCAGCCGACCTTTCGTGGCTGCTGGACGAGTCCGGGTATACTGAATACCAGACGGGCGACCCGACCATCTTCTGGAACCAGCTGCACTACATCTAGTCTTTCACGCACGGCACGTCTGGCAGACGTTTACGACAGACGTTCATCATACCCAGCATTTTGATTTTTTAATTTTTGGAATAATATAAGTACTTTTTTACCGTCCGGCTACGGCAAAGGCGGTCTGGCAACAAGCAGCTTCCCAGCTCCTGTCAGGACCACATATCCGTCTGCATGAGACACCAAGATTGTGTTGCCTTTCTCGACACGCATCCCGGGATCAGCCCCTGCGGACGACAGCACCACATTTCCTTCCAAGACAATTACCACCGCAAAAACCCTGCTCCTCCAGCGTATGCGCCTCGCCATTGACCACGATGACATGCTCGAGGCGGAAAAAAGAGCGTGATGAGCTGGCAAGTACACTTTTGGTGCTGGCTTCTCCGGCTGTGCCACTGGGGCTGACCAGCAGCTTCTTGATCTCCTGTCGACTGCGCCCCGTTTCGATCAACCGCAGTCAATGCCGTGTCCCAGCCGACGCCGAGGTGGCCCTGGTTGGCGCCGTCAATGGCAAAGCCCTTCCACTCCAGCAGGAACACTCAAGTCCGACGGCTCCTGCACCTCGACGACCAGCACACCCTCGCCAATGGCGTGCAAGAACCCAGGCGGCACGTAGACCGTGTCGTGCGGCTGGACGGTGAAGCAATGCAGCCGCCCCAGCAGGCGATCCACATCCTGCGCGTGCACCTCGTTGCCCAGCTCTTTTGAGCGAGACGTCCTCCTGGAGACCCAGCCACACCTCGCCCTCCGTCAGCATATACCAGCCTCGGCTTGCCGTGTGTCGCATGGGGGACGTGCGTGCGTGCCCACTGGCCATCGGGATGTGCGTGCACGGGAAGGCGCTGGCCGGCATCGAGGAGCTTGACGAGCACTTTGGTGTCGGCGCCAAAGGCAGCCACGTGTGCAGGGCCGAGCCAGTGGTCCGGGTCTGCTGCCACGGCGTCCGACAGCAGGCGGCCGTCCGGTAGCGTGGTTGAGACCCAGTGGACGGCACCCGTGGCAGGGCGTTGTCGAGGCCACCCAGTCTTCCGGCTTCGTAGGCGGGGGGTCTTTCCAGGGCAGTCGGTTTGTGTCCTTCGGTGCCTCGGAAACGGTCGATCTGCGGTCCACACGGTAGATAGCGGGCACGAGGCTGATTTGCAGGCAGGATGATGGGCATTGGTTGAGTCGGTACTATCAGCACTGATGAAAGAAAAGACGTATGTAATTGAAGCAAGTGAATCTGTTGAGAGCATTGCTGAAAGACACTCGAGGAATGTCGTGGTCTTGGAGGTCTCTTTATTTTCGGCTGCCACACGCAGGGCCTAGCAAACGTCGTGCTGGCTCTGTGCAGGGCCAGAAGCCCACTAAATCCGCCTGTAACAGAGCCAGCCTGTAGTGCACTAACGCCAGCAGGAAACACGGTTTTGTAGCCCCAACCCGCCGAACCTTGCTTGGACGAGATTTGATTACACTTTGATCACATTGCGTGTTTCTACCTAATTACCTAGCAGCTTGCACCCTTTTTGTGAATCTCACGTTCTTATTTTGAATCCGCCTCCCCCTTATGCACATACACCGTTGTCTACACTACTTGGGGCGAAACACCAACGTCAGCTCCCCCTCCCGTCTTGGACGCAGCGTTCGCCTCGGCGGGCACCTGTCTCGTCTCCGGCTGCGGCTGCGTCAGCTCAATATCCTTTGCGTGGCGAACTGGCGTGTCGTCCTCGACGAGGGTCTGGTCGCCGGTCAGTTTCTGGTCGCGCAGCACGGCGGCAAAGACGACTAGCGGCACGCAGAGACACATGCCGGTGACGACAAGGATAAGCTGGATGTACTGGTAGGCGTGGATAACGGCGGTGCGCTCGGGCGTGCCGAGTGGGTAGACCGGGACAATGTTGTCCAGCGGGTCTGCGTAGGCGAGGGCGGCAAGGGTTGCGTTGTTGATGGGGGCGAGGTCGGCCTCAAGGCGGCCGGGCAGCAGCTGCGTCCACAGCGCGCCCGAGACGGTGTTGCCGAGCGCGGAGCCGATCCAACCAGCGGCCTTTTCGACGCCCGTCACGGCGGCCAGGTGCTCGTGGCGCAGGTTGATCTGCATCGAAGCCTGGGCGGCGTAGGGGTAGATGCCGCCGGCCAGGCCGAGCAGGACCTGGGCGCCGATGATGCCGCTGCGTCCGTCGCCGAGCGCGGAGCCACGGTAGCGGATCATCAGGCCAAAGGCCACGAGGTACAGGAGGGTGCCGGCAACGACAAAGATCTTGAGGCGGCGCAGCTTGTAGATGGCGATGCCGACAAAGGGGCCGACGACGATGCTGGCAAACGAGTACAGTGTGGTGATGCGGGTGGCCGCGGTGATGCTAAAATCAAAGGCGACCTGTAGGACGGTGAAGAGGTAGTCGGCCGGCAACACGTAAGTAAAGTCGAGGAAGATGGCGATGCCAATGGGCGCCCAGACAGAGCGGTCCTTGATCAGGGCAAAGGGAAGCAGCGGATGCGGAGTCCGGAGTTCCCAGACGACAAACGCGGGAATGCAAGCGACGCCCACGGCCAGGGGCACGATAATGTGCGCCTGCGCCCACTGTGTGTGGATGCCGCCCGCCAGCGTAAAGGGCACGAGGATGAGGCCGAGCATGGCAATGAGCAGCACCAGACCGACCACGTCCAGCAGCCAGAAGAGGTCGTAGGCCAGGCGGGCAGCACCAGCAGCGCCGCGGCGCGGCACCGCAGTCTCGGCCTCGTCAAAGAGGCCCATCTGCCGTGCGCGCCGCGAGACGACCAGCAGACTGACAATCAGCGGCGAGGCGAGCACAGGCGTGATAAGCGCCCACATGCCGATGCCCCATTTCCACGAGGTGTGGCCAATGACGGCGCTGGTGATGTTGCCGCCGACCCAGGTGTTGATGACGTAGGGCAGGGCGGGCAGGTAGCTGAAGAGCACGCGCGAGCGCGTCGAGGTGACGTCGGCGATGAGAATGCCCAGTAAAAAGGCGATGATGGTGTAGCCAATGGTGAAGAGCACGGAGCCGCCCGAGTAGGTCGGCAGGTTGTGCGACGTAGCCTGCACAATGGTGCCATCGTGTAGAAAAAGAGGGCCAGGCCCACGAGCTCGACGCGGCCAAAAAACGTTTCTGAAAAGCTTGGCCGAGATGGCTTGCAGCACGGCCGCCAATCACGGTGCCCAGCACCACCACCGTCGACAGCAGCGAGTGCTCGTTGAACGACGAGAGCGCGTACGGCTGGTAGGCATTGCGGCAGGTGTTGTCGAGGCTGTAGACGTACGAGACGACAAGAACGCGAGAAGAGCAGGAACAGGCGTTCGGGCCACGAGATGACGCGGGAGAGCACCTCGATGCGGGCCACGCCCGACGGCTTGACCTCGACGAGGCCGGGCGCGGCAATGACCGACGGATGCGGCCGAGGCTGCCCTCGGGGTCCTGATTTGTCATTGTGGCGGGGGAGTTGGGATGAGAAGGAGAACAATTAAAGGAGGAATAAGAAGAAGGACTCCAGGCGGTGAATCCCAAGGATGAGAAAGAGGAGAAGACAGAGACTGTGCAAAGATCGGCAAGAGAAGAATGAAATGAAATAGAAAAACAGAAAAACAAAAAAACAGAACAGGGCGTCCCTCCAGCTTAATACTCGTTGCAGAGTGCGACTTACTTGCCGAGAAAGACGGGTCCGCGACATGACCATGCGTGTACTAACATGCATGTGCTTGCACACTTTTTCTACAAGCACTCCTGCAATAAACAATGCTCCTAGCTCGACCTGGAAGATCCCACTTGACCAGTGCGGTGCCGGTCCGCCTGGCAGCAGACAATTCTCGAGCGGAAAAGGGAGGGCGAGGGAAAAAGAGGAACGAAAAAAAAACAAGCTCGTCAAGCATACGGGAATCTGCCACACTACGCTTCTTGGGCTGCCAAGTAAACCACTAACCCGCAACGCTTTTTGAGTGCTTCAAGAGCAGACAATTTACGATAAGCATTCTCGGATCTCCCCCTGCTTGTTGTCTGTGCAGCATCGATTTCCATGCAAAGCCTACTAAATGCTGACAGGCCCAGTGCTAGCTTGCCTGTTATCCTCGCGATTGTTCTCGTTTTTTCGTAGCTGCATTCTCAAAGCCGGACACGGTAGTCGTTTCTGCCCTATTCTTTTAGTTCCCTGTGTTCTTATTTTTTTGATTCTCCGTGAGAAACTTATCGAAGAACCAAAAATGTCCCACTACCTGCCGTCGCGTGGCTAATGTATCTGGGCCTCGTACGGGCAGGTCTGGCCTTTTTCGAGGATGGCACCCCGGTGATCCTTGCCTCTTATGGCAACTTTTGCGCAAGCGATGAGAAGGATCAAGACAAGGAGCGACTCCACAGAAGTGATTGTTTGCTGGTCATTGCGTGGTCCTTCCAGTGAGAGATACTTGGGTCGTATTCCCGGTTTTGGTTGCCGTAATTGCAAACCAAAGCCAATCCGATGGCTTCTGCTGACGTTGACAAACTTTTTTCGTCCTTTTTCCGCGCTTTTCGCAATCGGCTACAACCTTTTCTCGACTGAAGTGGCCATGGGGCCGTCGTTCCTTCCGAACCATAATAATCTAATCCATCCGTCTAATCAGATTTGGGAAACCCCCGCAGGGGTCATCCGAAGTTGCAGGTAACCATTCGTGCATTCATCGTGTTGAAAGGTAATGATTTTTTTATTTTTACTGACGAGAAAAAAAATGTGTTTTTAGTTAAAACAGCAAGCAGTATTGCAAGAAGACAGGCGAGCTCCATTTTTAATCATGACAATGGTGACGACTAAGAATCATCAAGATTAATTATTTGTCACAACAATTCGCATTAATTTGAAGTATTCAGAATTATCAACAAATACTCAAATAATTAAATTTTTTTTATGTTTCCTAGCAACCTTTTCCCGAGAAACTTTGCAAAATACAGCACAACAGATAAGATCTAATCATATACCACATCTACGGCCGCCTCACACATGCACAAAAACGCTCTGCACGTTACGTGCATAATGCACAGCCAGCCAAGACCGGGAATGCTTGCCAGGAATAGCCGATTTCACACTGCCGAGACGAAGGTCCATAATCTGCCGTGTCGTATGCGGGCCATATGGCTGTTATTCGGACCTGTCATTTGGACCCGGGAAAATGGAAAGACCCCGGATCTAGACGCGCCCTGATTGGCTACATGCTATTTACGTCCTGCCACAGGGTCACGATGTTCTCCACGCAAATGACCTGATATGGCCTCTATCTATCGGGCTGTTCTGTTTCGGGGGTGGGTTTGAGTGCACGCCGACTGGCTTCTGCCGTGTCAAGCCATGTATATATGTACGGAATGGACGGCCTTCTGTCTAAGGTTCCCTTCTTTCTTCTTTTGATCTTGCTTTGAATTTTCGTCCCACAATCCGCCTCGCTCCCAAGCCTACCGCCAAAATGTGGACGATCCAGGGCGCCCTCATGTCGCTGACTCTCCTCGCCGGAGCGGGTGCAGTGGCACTCGACGGCCCCTTTAGCAACTACCAGACCAAGATCAGCAACTCGTGAGTCCTGTCGTCGATGCACATAATTGTTATCGGTGGTCATCTGACCTTACTGCACAGCCCTCGTAATCCGGTCTACCCATCGACTCCGTAGACAAGATGGAGACGGATGCCATGCCCAACGTTGACATGTGGATGCACAAGAAGACTGTAGCCAACAAAAACAACAACTGTACGCTTGAAAACGCGGCCATCCGTAAGGAGTGGAGCGACATGAGCGAGACGGAGCGCCAGGCGTACACGGCCGCACTCAAGTGCCTCATGAAGCTGCCGGCCAAGTCGGACAAGACACGCTTTTCGGGCGCCGTCAGCCGCTTACGACGACTTTGTGGCCTTCCACATGACGCACGCCATGCAGTTGCACGACAATGTTCACCTCTTTGGCGCACACAAGTACTTTGTGTGGCTGTTTGAAAAGGCACTCCGCGACGAATGCGGCTACACGGGCTACAGCCGTACATGAACTACGACCGCTACGGCCGAGGAACCCGGGCAACTCGCCGCTGCTCAACGGCAACGCATCGAGCATGGGCGGCAACGGCGCGCCCGACCCGTCGTACAAGGGCGTGCCCAGTACGGCCGCACGCCCAACATCATCAAGTCGGGCGGCGGCGGCGGCTGCGTCAACCGAGGGCCCCTTTGCCGACATGGTGGTCAACCTGGGCCCCACGTCCATGGCCACGGGTAGCAAGCTCCCCAAGAACCCAAGGCGGACGGCACGGGACCCAACCCACGCTGTCTGCGGCGCGACGTCAACCGCAACGCGGCCATGGGCGCCACCAACGCCAAGGCGTACAGTCTGCTGCAGAACACGGAGATGAACAAGTTCTATGACCAGCTGCTGGCTCGCCCGTGCCCAAAAACGACCCATACCCTGGGGCATCCACACAGCAGGCCACTACATTGCGGCCGTGGACCCCGGCGGTGATCCCAACACGTCGCCCGGCGATCCGCTGTTCTACTTCCACCACACGGCGCTGGACCGGCTGTGGTGGATCTGGCAGATGCAGGACCCGACAGGCCGGCTATACGACGTGCCCTATTCCAACGCCACCATGCCGATGCCGGATGAAGGGCCGGTCCACGGACACACAGGACGCACAGAACGACACGAACCCGCTGGAGACAATGGTGGACATGGAGTGGCTGGGCCCGCCGATTAAGCTGTTCGAGACGCATGACCAGCTTGGGGTAATGGCGGGCAGTTTTGCTACATCTACGTGTAAAGGAGGGAACAATGAGCAGGCAGCGAGAGCAGGCAGATGCTGGTAGTCGGCGAACCTCAAGCACAGATTGTCATATCTCAATATCTAACATTCAACATTCAACACTGTTGTTCATCACCACGTATAGATCCATGCACCGGTCTTCCCTTTACTCCTAACACCACCCAGATTCGCACACACTTAGAAAAAGGCTAGGGCATTGGCAAAGCTGGCCACGCCACCGGGCTGGTTCAGCGGCGCGCTGGTGACGAAAAAGGACCACCGCTTCCGCTTCTCACACTCCGGGCCAGGTCCTCGAGATAGATCATCTCGCCGATGATGCAGCCCCACAGGCCCAGCAAGAACTCGTGCAGATGGTACTCTTTCTGGGGCGGCCACACCTCAAACGCGGGCGCGTCGCCGGCCACGACCGCAAAGTAGTTGTCGTGCAGGAAGGTCTTCATTTCCTCGCTCTGCTGCACGCCCGCAAACTCGGGATCCTTGGACAGCGCCGTCAGCCGCGCCGGGTCTTCCTTCTCCAGGTCATGGTACCGTTTGATGTAGCCACCGCGGATAAACAGAAGGTCGCCCTGGCGGAAAGTCACGCCCTGGTCGCGGGCCACGGCCTGCAAATCCTCGGCGGTCATGGCGTGCGAGCTTGTCGGGTCGTAGGCCTTGCCGTTCCGGTGGGCCCACGCATAGTAGTCGAGCAGCACGCCGCGGCCGGCAATGCCGTGCTGCGAGATGGCGTGGATGCCGCAGCGCGTTGTAGTCATGACATCCTTGGGGTCGAGGTTGTTGTACATCTTGCCAGGCCCAGGTGTCCAAAGTGGCGCAGGCCATCAAACTGACTGCCCGCCTGCGAGTTGGTGTTGTAAAAGTCGTCAAAGATGCACGGGCTGAGGGGGTGGACCTCGATGCGGTGCTGCAGCGCGGCGCGGTGGAACGAGGGCTCCTTGGGGAAGTTGAGGGACCAGCTGCCGTTGTTAGAGACGCGGGAAGAGCGCTAATCTCAAAGGAAAGGATACTCACTTCAGAGACACCACCTTGCCGTCCTTTAGTTCGCTCTCCTGGACAGCACGGACGACTTCGGGGGTCAACAGGTTGATGCGGCCGATCTAAAACTGTCAGTTCGCCGTGACCCTCAAGTCAGAATATAGATCCAAAAAAATCCCTCGTCTGGATAGAACGCACGTCGTCTTCCTCGCCCCAGATCCAGGCAGTCTCGGGAGGCACGTCCTTGCCCTTGTTGTACTCGGCAAGCTCGGCCAGCGTGGGCAGGCCCTTGGGAAGCTCTTCTTGACGTGCTCCATTGTGTGAACAGTCGTATTTGTATATGGCAGAGAAGAAGATGAGGACTGCGAGTGAACAGATTGCTGTGGATGTATGTAAACAAAAAGACGCAGCCAATTTTAACAAGAAAAGGTTACAAGAACGAAATTGTCGAGGCACCGGAGAACTGACAACTGCCCTTTATCTACTTTACACGTATCCTCTCCTCTGGCTCATTTCCCCTCAAGTGGCCTGGTTTCTTCTTGATTCTGTTTTCCATCGCCAAAAGCACCCCATATGGAAATACTGTTGCTGCCCAGAGTCGCCTTTATCGCGGATCCGCCAGAGGCGGGGAAATCTTCTCAGTGAGGATGCAGCTAGCTCTAGCTGTGTTAGCGGCCGCCTCCCCCGCATTGTACACTGAAAAGGCCCTGGATCTCCGCCTCGGCACAGCGACCTTTCTCCGGTTTAGCACGGTTTCTAGCCTGCTGGCTGTGTATTCGTAGATTATTAGGCAAGACGCCTCGGCCACTTGGGCGGTTCCAAGAAGACAGCAACGTCATTCCGGACCGTGCCCAGACGTCAGCCAAGCAGCCTTTAAAGATTCACGGCATCTGCCGTACACCACTGCCAGCTGCTGCTCGTCATTTTTCGTCTTGCCCGTATCCGAGCTCCGCAAGCAGTCCCACTGCCTCCCTCTACCCCAGAAAACGTAAGGAAAGGAAAAGCAAGAGGGAAAAAGGATGGCGTCCCGAGGCGTAACTTATTGGTGCAGGGACACAGGGCACACGCTTGGCCTACATGGTACTTTCATCCCCGTTCTCTCTTTTTTTTATTATTTATATTGTCTTTGTTGATCTGCATGCAATACCGAAAATACCGCCCAACCACGTCGTTGTCCGCTAACAGTCCTTTAATCCCTTCCCAGTGGTCCCGCTGTGGCCGGCCGGTGCACATCGTCGACAGAAACCCCTTGCAGCTAGAGCGGGCATCGGCCCAGATCCAGAAGCTGCGGCAGACATGGCCTCTCGGGTCACTGCCGGGTGACCGGACAACACGGCGTGGGGGGCATTTGCCGTGAGCTCGCCGGACGGTCTGGCAGACTCTCTCGGGCAGTCGTGGCTGGCCATTGAGTGTGTGCCTGAAGTGCGGCCGCTCAAAACGCAGCATCCTGCAAGAGCTCGACGTGCTGGCCCCGGCAGACGTGATCGTGGCCAGCAACTCGAGCAGCTTCACCAATCTCGGAACTGTTGCAGGGATTCCAGCTGCAGTCTCCAGACCGGTTTGCCAGCATCCATTCTTGTAGGTTGCGGCCCCGGTTCTGTTCAGTTCATGTTCTTGTTCTTCCCCGTCGACTAACACACTGCAGACTGGCCGCCAGAGACAACGCGTTAAGTAGCCCGAATACGTGTCACAATACTCCTTGGCAGGGACTCGCCTGCTAACAAGACAGCCGTCGAGATTATGGGCGCCGAGTCGACCCGCCCGAAATTCTGCAGACATTGATGACACAGGCGGCTGCTCACGGCTTCCAGCCGTTTTTGGTGCGCCGTTCGTCCACAGGATACATCTATAACCGCATCTGGGCGGCCATCAAGCGCGAGACGCTGCAGGTGCTTGACGAAGGGGTGGCCACTGCGGCTGAGATTGATGGGCTGTTCAAGCGGTCCTCCAGACACCCAAGGGGCGTGTGCCAGATGGACACGGTAGGCCTAGACGTGGTGCTGAACATCGAGGAGCACTATGCCGAGGAGCGGCCAGAGCTGCCCAAGTGCACCGCGGACGTACCTCGAAAGTGATGCAGGGGAAAGTTGGCGTCGTCCGGCTTCTTCAAGTATGAAGAGACCAAGTGAGCAGACAGAAGACGTCACATCGAAGAGAAACGAAAAGTAACGCCTCCCTCGGATGGGCGTGAATTACCATTATTTTTAGACGGACGACCATGCGGTGTAGATAACAGCAACGAACTATCACATTGCACCATGAGGGAGTGGACCTCGCCATGAAGAATGAAGTGTGGTAAACTGCCTCAGACAGCCGCCTCACATAAACATAAACCCGTTGTTGACCTGCGTGTTGCTGAAGATAAAATCGCAGTCAAAGTCGCCCTGCACCGGCGCCCAGATAATGTCCGAGATCAACTGGTTGGTCCCTGCAAACTGCCATCGTCGACAACGAAAACCGTCCACCGGGGAGTATTCTAGAGACAGGTCATGGTGAGGGCTTGCCATGCCCTGCGGTGGATGTGGAAGGGGCTGTTGGGAGTGCGGTAGTTGGCGATGTTGATGTGTTGCAGTTGTTGTTGTTGTAGTGATGGACCGTGATGCTGATTCTGCCCGAGGTGAGCACCGGCCGATGGTCCCCCGCTCCCCCGTCAATTTCTTCATTCAAGTTGATAAACATTCTCAAGATCCACCCAGCCACGGGCCAGCCCTTTGCCAGCTCGCCAAAGGCCAGGATGCACTGCCTGGCGCGGTTCTCCGCTAGCTTGCTTCTGCACGCCGTCACTCCTTTGGATCACGACAGTTATGAATCGACAGTGCGGCGAAAAGCGCGGGCACAAGGTGCAGCTGGGCCAGCCGCATCGTCCCTGGCTGCCAGGAGGTCCTCCACAATCCTCGTGATGGAATCGGCGGCCAGACGAGCACTTTTCTCCACGAGGCCGTGATCAGGCGGTAGAGATAGTGGTGATGTGCCGTCACCCGGCACAGCTCCCGCACCTGCACCAGCAAAACGCACCCTTTGGCCGCAGCAGCAAATCTGGCAGGTGTGGTAGTTGGCGTACAGCATGCACGACCAAAAGGGGGCTTCAAGGGACTCATCTACGGCAGCCCGTCGCAGCTCCGGCGACAGATTCCGTTCCCATTGGGCCAGCTCCTCGTAAAGATCAGTGTGAACGGCAGTCGATGCCATGCCGTGGCGGCGCATACTCCCTCTTGAGCAGCCGCCCAGGATCTGCGCCAGCTTTGCCATCTCAATGACGTAGTGGCGGTGGTAGGCAGTCCTCCTCGGAATCAGGGGACTGTCCGTCATGTCGATGCGGAAATCCTCCTCGTCCAGCATCTCCACATCGCAGTCCTCGTCCTGGATGCGGCATGGTCGCCCCAGAGCGGCTGCCGCATGGCGGTCGCGGATATAGATCGACGCACCAGATGCGCTTGAGCATCAGTCGCCGCCGTGGGGGCATGCCCGACAGGGCGGTGGACCGGTGCATGCCCAGCGTCTGGGCAAGGCTGACGGCTGCGCTGAGCCAGTGCCACGAGTCCTTTTGGTCCTCGGGGCCTTCCCACCAGAAGCCAAAGAGGAACAGGACGGCAACGACAGTAATTTTGTTCTTTTCATAGCCCGTGTCGTACAGCGCCTTGGCTCTCAGATACAGCGCCCGCCGGGCGGTGAGTCGGTCAGGAAAGCCGGCTGCCCGGACAACGTCCTCGCTGCACACCGTGAGTGCCAAGTAATGGATGGTGTGCATGGCTAAAAGCGACATCTGCCCCCGCCGGTTGTGCATCACAAAAGTCGTGGCGGTCCAGCACGGGGTACGCAGGGTGAACCAGCTGAAAGTACAGCCGCACAAGCTCGTCGCTCACCGGCTGCGGCAGCACCTCGAACGCGCCGTACATGTCCAGGACCGCCCGCACTGCTGGGTCTGTCTCCCGGAACGCCTCGGCGCCATCTTGCGCGTACTCAGGCACCGTGTGCGGGATCGGGTGGTGCATCTGCAGCACACCGTTCTGCATGTTTTGCATAGCCGGGTTGTCGGACAGGGCGCGGATCACAACGCCAGACTGAACGGCTCGCCCATGTAAAAGTACCGTAGGCGGCTGGCTTGGCTGTTGCTGTCGAGCGGCGCCTCGTCGTTTGCGTTGGGCGGGCTGTGCGTGGTGCCGGCGTAGTCGCCTTCCAGGATGCGCTATACAGCATCTCGGGGCCCGACACCGTCGTGTCGGGCGTGGCGTTTTCGGTGTCGGTGCTGCCGTGGGCCTCGGCCGTGGCCGGCGGACTAGGCTGGACGGTGGCGTCTGGCGACCGGTTGTTGTGCACAGGCGGTGTGAGGATGCGCCCACGCCGGTTGGAGACGAGGCTGGGCTGGTCCAGTGGCGGCCCCGGTCATCTTCGGACTCGGCCCCGTCTTGTCGGCAGCAGCATGCTTCTTGCGCACGTACTTGCCTCGGCGCGACTCGATCAGCTCGCACCGTGCGCCCCGCAGCGCGGCAGTGCCAGCAGGGCTGCTCGTCGGTGGCATCACACTTGACGCGTCGTCGGTGGCACGACTTGCAGGCCACCTTGGTGCGTTTTCCAAAGTCAGCACACGTGTTGGTTGTGCCCCAGTCCTGCCTGCTGAGGATGTGGCCGGCTGTTGTGGAGTGGCCACAGTGACGGTGTCTTCCATGGTCGTGACGCGGTCGTATGGTGAAGTCGTGTCTTGTTAAGATGCCTTTAGCGACGGCAACTGGACAATGAGAAACGTAAATAAAGCAAGAAGCAGAGGCTGTCAAGTCAAGGCGTGTCCTCTGTGACGGTCATCAGTCCACAATTATGACCAGTTCATCTCCAGATCTTGCTACCCGGCCGCGCCTGTGCTCGCCTTGAGCTCCCCATCTTTTTTTTGTTCTCCGTTTCTGTTGTCGTTTTCAAACTGCTATCGGCCTCGAGTCCGGGGCTGTTCCTGTCTGGTGATAGCGTGCGGGAGAGCGCCCCAGAGCGCGTTCGCTACAACACGAAAACAAGAACTTAGCGTGCGGGTCGGGTGGGCCCTTGAATGTTACTGGCAGCGCTAGCCGTTTGGGGCGGTCTGCCACCCCAGCATCAAGACACCTCGGGGACTTGATTTCCGGCCTCGAATCACACGAGACCGGACCAAGCAGAACCACGGCAGTAATGCTATCCCCCGAATAGCCGCTTCAGGACTCCGGTCTGCGGATGCACCATCCTATCGGAGTGTCCTATCGGAAAAATCCTTCGCAATAGGGAAAAGCTACCACTTGTAGCAAAGGCTTTACATATATCGAGGAGAGTACAACGGCATGCTTTTTGGCGTCCGACCTTAAGACGATCAGCGTCAGTTCAGAAAAAAACGCACAACCATCCACATCCATGTCTTCAAGATCTACCACCAACGGTGTCAACGGCGTCGACGGCGTCAACGGCACAAACGGCACAAACGGCACAAACGGCACAAACGGCACAAACGGCACAAACGGCAGGCTCTGCAGCCTACACCATCCCCGACACAAGCCTCGGCGATGTACGTCCCATCCGCATCGTCCTGCGTTGGCGCCGGCGCGTCCGGCCTCAACCTCGCGCACCGCATCGACCAATACATGCGCAACACACAACTTGTCGTCTATGAAAAGAACCCCGAAGTAGGCGCACCTGGTACGAGAACCGCTACCCGGGCTGCGCCTGCGACATTCCCTCGCACAACTACCAGTTCACCTGGGAGCCTAATCCGGATTGGACCACGTTTTATTCGAAAGCACCCGAGATTCTCGAGTACTTTAAAATGGTGGCAAAGAAGCACAATCTCTACAAGTATATCCACCTGCAGCACCGTGTCGTATCGGCCGACTGGGACGAGGCAGACGCGGTGTGGCGCCTGCAGATCGAGAACCTAGGGACGGGTGAAGTTTTCTCGGACTGGGGCGACTTTATGGTCACGGCTTCGGGCGTGCTTAACAACTGGCGGTGGCCCGATATTCCCGGCCTGCACTCGTTCCAGGGCCAGCTCGTGCACAGCGCCAACTGGGACCCAGCCGTCGACTGGAAGGGCAAGCGCGTGGCCGTGCTGGGCTGCGGCTCGTCGGGCGTGCAGATTGTGCCGACCATCCAGCCCGGCGTCGCACACTTGACAACGTTTATCCGGACACCGACGTGGATCACGGCCGGCTTTGCCCAGTCCAAAGCGGGGCCGGGCGGCTCCAACTTTGCTTGTGCGTGTTCTTCAGCTGGACCGTAGCTGGATTGTCTCTGGACGATGCTGACATTCACAGTCTCTGACGAGCAAAAAAAGAAATTTAGGGAAGACCCTGAGGCGTACCTGCAGTACCGGAAAGAGGTGGAGCAGGAACTCAACGTACGCTTCAAGTTCATTATCAAGGACAGCCCCGAGCAGGCCGAGGCCGTCAAGTTCTCCATCAAGGAGATGACCAGCAAGCTCGGCGAGGACTCGCCACTGCTGCCGTACCTGGTGCCCTCGTTTGCCGTTGGTTGCCGCCGGCCCACGCCCGGCAACGGTTACCTCGAGGCCTTGACCCAGGACAACGTGCGCGTGGCCACCGACTCCATCGCCGAAGTAGTCCCCGAGGGCATCAAGCTCACGACGGGCGAGGTCATCAAGGTCGACCTCTTCATATGCGCCACGGCTTTGATATTTCCTTCCGCCCCCGCTACCCATCCGTGGTCTGGGGGCATTGCCCTCTCGGAGCAGTGGAAAGACCGCGCTCGCGGCTACCTGTCGCTCGCCATTCCCAACTTTCCCAACCACTTCATGTTCCTCGGCCCCAGCGCGCCTGTCGGCCACGGCTCGCTGCTGCCCATTGCCGAGCACGCCACCAAGTACATGCTGCGCATGATCCACAAGGCCCAGACCCAGGACATCAGGTCGGTCGTGGTCACGCAGGACGCCGTCGATGACTTCAACGAGCACATTGACCTGTACATGCAGCGCACGGCCTGGAGCACGCCCTGCCGCTCGTGTTCAAGAACGGCACGCTGGACGGGCCATTGTGGCGCTGCACCCGGGCAGCCGCCTGCACTGGTTCCACATGCTCGACGAGCCGCGGTACGAGGACTATGTGTGGACGCGCCGGCAGGCCAACCGCTTCTCGTACCTGGGCAACGGTTTCTCCACCAAGGAGGCGCCCGGCAAGGACACGACGCTGTACTTTGAGGACACGGAGAAGGACTATGATTTTTGAAGGATAGAAGTGCTTGGACAGGGATGACCTTTTTTAAGTAGTTTCATACTAATGTTAGTCGAGTTGTTTACCGCTTTAATGTTGTGTTGAAAACATTGCCTTTCCTACTGTGGTGAGTATTAGCGGTGGTTATTATAATTTTTTATCTGCCTTTGAAAAAAAAACTTTCTTTTATTTTGCTGTGATTTATTTTATATTTTATTTAATAAGGGTTTTTATTTTCCTACGTCAATTTTATTCCCGTCATTGCTGGTTCAATACGAGGCCTAGAAAATCAAAGCAAGTCAACAAAATGAATAACGAAGACAAAAAAAGAAGAAAATATGACAATGAAAAAAAAGAGTAAAAAATCCAAGAGGAATCAAGACCAAACATCAATAGATTATTTGATGTCCCGGAGGGCTCGAACCCTCGACTTTCGCATGTTACTTGAAGGTGACTCAGGTATTAGTACGATGCGCTAACCAACTGCACCACGGAACTCTTTTGATTGGTTGGTGGGTGTCCTCTATGAGGGCCTAAGAGGGTGCAACTCAAAGTTGACCGACGACAGGACGTATTTTTATTTCAGACCTGTTCTTCTGTCATTTTACATTTCATGACATGTAGTTTATTTATCAAATATTCCCAAGTATCTTATTTTTTTAAATATACACGGTCTTGTTGTGGAGAGCACATAAAGTCTCCGAATTCCTCGAGACAGAAATCTGTTTTGTTAGTGTAGCAGCGTCAATGTCAGCTGCTTGTCGATCACGAGGACGCTTTCCCCATAAGCTCCTCTGTCGACGTGCCGACGCACCAGCCCACCCAGGGCTTTTGGGTGATTGGCATACTGAAGCACGGACAGAATCTTTCCATCTTGGCCTCGGATTGCCGTTCCCGTGTCCGCCCTGCTCAATTCCTGGGTCGTGTCGCTGCCTACATACGTGTAGTTGACTGTCATCCATTTGTCAGAGGGGCCACCGTCCACGTTGTGCACTTTCTGGGTTGCAACACCCAAGATTTGGCCGTGGTGGACGCTGCCCGTCCCGGGGGCACCAACGTGACAAAGTCGTACTGGTTAGCGGTTCTCATCTCACCCACGTGCATGCTCGCGTCATACCTGCGCAGGTCCTCCGCCGCCTGTTGTGCCCTAGACTGAAAGTTGGCCGGCCGGTTCATGTCCGCTTCGGAAATGTATTGGCAGAAAAGGTGGCCAGCAAAGGAGGGAGCTTGCGTCTGGTGTCCTGGTCGCAGCTGCTTCCCAGCACAATAAGCAGATGGGACGTCCAGTAGCTGAACTCGGTAATGGGTACGTCAATGAGTGCGAAATGCTCGCGGACGGCCCGGAAGAGTGGCTCGCACGCCAGCTCCAGAGTGTCTCTGAAGGGCCCTTTTTGTAGTAGAGGTGCGTGGCGATCTTGGCTTGGTGTATGTCAACCATAAAGCTAATAGGCTTGGTCGCAGGGGGGAAACATGCTGGCACGCCCTGCATTTCGTCCTGTCGGACAAAAATGACAGGAGACCGGAAAACGACTTTGGCCGCGGTTGGGCGGCGTTTCGGTTAAAACGTAGAGAAAGAGATCTTGACTAATGTACCGGCATTGCCTGGAAATATAGCGTTGAATAAAGCACGATCGCGTTCATTCATGAAGCTGCCTGAACGGAGGCTGAACGAGGCCGGGATATGGATAGGTAGGGCCTGCAAAGTGCCGTCAGTTGATGGAGCCATGGCGGATGATCGAAATAGTCAAAATGATAGTGAAGTTGGCGTCGTGTAAAGGAGAAGATTAGCAGGTTTATTTTATTTTTGAAACTACTGGGGTCGAGTTTTTATGTGAAAGCAAGCGGTTTTACTAATTCCCCGAACACACGGATCGCATTTGCCACTTTGCAGGAGAAAGTTCAACGCTGCTCTTGCTAAATCAACTCAGTGCTGGCATCTCCAGCATAAATAGCTTCTTGCTGTCAAAGTCACCCTCAGCCGCCAAGGCGTAGCCCACCTGATTGGCCACCACGCGTTTCTTTGTCATACCGTCGACGTAGTCACAGTTGAAGTGCGTGTGTCCAAACGCCCACAACACAACACTCGAGTTTTCCCAGCAAGGCTGCCGGCGGAGGTCGGTGGCGAAGCCAGATGAGACGGGGCTGTTGCGGTTCTGGGGAGCAATGGTTCTCTCGTCCACGGTCGGGCAGTGGTGCGTGAAGATAAAAATGTTGCGGTCTGGCTCCTTTTCCTCAATTGAAGCGACTTGCGCGTTGAGCCACTGCACGTCGTCAGCGTGGGCTGCGTTGTGGTCAGCCACGGTCCAGTCGCGGATGTTGCGGAAGTCCACCAGCCGGCTCGCCACGGCGGCCTCCTGTGCCTCTGCCACGGAAGAAAATAGTGTGCAGCCCAGTATGGTTGTCGTTCCATCCATATCATGCCGGGTCTGGTCGAGAAACACAAACCGGCCAATGGTCGACCGTGCACGCAGCCGTTCCATGCGCTCGGAAAACTGGCGGACCCGGGCCTTGGCAGCCGGCCAGGAGGTATGTGCTGGCTCATGGTTGCCCAGGAGAAAGAAGACGTTCCAGTAGCGCTGCAGCTGCTTTTTCAGAAACACAAACAGGCCGTCGTCTGCGACCTGGCCAATGTCGCCCAGAAGCGCAAGGTTTGGCGCCGCCTGGGGCAGGCGGAAGTCGTAGCCTGCACGCGTCTCCAAGTGGAGGTCCGACACAATCTGAAAGACTGGCGCCATTATGGAGAGTCTGGTTTGTATGGAAAGACTCGGATTCTCATGCTGGGTGTAGATGCACGGCGCGTGCGTTGTTTCTTGTTGAGGCTGTGCCGTCTGACGTGCATGTGTGCTGACTCATCATCGATGCAATTGTCCGACGGGCCATTCTCTGACCACGCAAGAAAATGGAACGAAAAAAAAAAACAAGCTTCGTTTTTATGTCTTTCAACTAGATTTTTATGGGAGTTTGGCGGGGTCATCCCACTCAACTCGCTTAAATGCTTGCATGGCGTTTTGCACGGTAAGAGAATACCGTCACGTGCGGACGTCAGTAATATTACATAATCACATATGTTCACACAAGGCACCGCCACGTACGATATGAAGGCCCACAGCAAATATTACCGTACATGTTCCCAATGTAGCCTGATGTAAGCAAAACTTACAGGTGTCTGGCGATAAAAGAAATAAGATACTTGTCTACGTTTTCCTTGGGCTCATGCTGGTTTTGGAGTCCCTTTCCTGGGAATACAGTAGCATATTAGGGCTAGTTTAGCGCCCGTGAACTCTATTTAGCGGATCCTCAGCAAATGCCCAACGAAAAACACAAAATTAGGGCAGTGGCAAGAGCCTCGTGTATGTTACACAACACAAAGAAGAATTGCGCCAAACGAGTGTCGAAAATTCAGTTGCGCTCTTTTTACTTTCCACACTCCGCTTCCCATGTCGCGCTCGTAACGACAGCATCGACAACCTGAGATCTGTTCGATAGTTTATGACCACCTCCTTACTCTCAACTTTTCCTTGTCGCAGTCACCTCACGCATCGTTTCCAGCTCCCAAAGTCACAGTTATGGAGCGAAATAGCCCTAGCCGCCGTGGCCAGGAAAAGGCGAAGGCAAAGAAAATGCCGCACCGACTCCTGCGGTGATCGTACAACCCAGAGATCTGCAGGATCTTTGGCGGTCCTGCCACTGCTAGTCCCCCCAACGGAGCACGAAGCGGTATCGTACTACCGCGATTTCCCGTCCCAGCCGCGGCTCATAGGACGTACGACAGCGGGCGTGCAGCCTTGGCCGCCGGCCTTGACAACAGTCCCCGACAACATGGCCGCAGAATGGATGCCCACACCACACGTTTGCTCAGCCCTATCGGCGCCCACCCCATTCTCAACTGCTGGGAGGACCTTGTGCGCCCGCTAGTTCTTGCTGCAGTGGATGATCTGCCTTGTCCTCCATTGATGTTTTTCGCTCGGGCTTTGATAACGTCTCCGTTTTCAGCCGGCCGGTTATGGTTTGGATTGGCCTCACCAACGTTCCCCCGTGGCCAAACATTGCACGATGCCTGCGCGCCATTCGGACAGTCCTGGACGATAACGGCCTGCGCGACGTGGACTGCGAAATGCGAACGTCGTTTGTTTCCTTCCTCACCAGGCCCCAGCTAAAAGCGCCTGACAATGAATTCTGCCCGGACAGTGTCCTCCCTTGCATTCAACCACTGACGACAGCTCTTGGGCAGTCTTGTTCTGCTGCGGAACATGGTTACATCTCTGGCGCCCTTGGCCTCTTCCTCGCCGGCACACCTCGCAATAGCAATGTAGAGCCACCACTCTGGGCCCTCTCCTGCCGACACGTCGTTCTCCCGTTTTCCGTGTTCCCCAAAAACAAACTCTACCGCCGTACAACATCGAGCCAACCCGCACTCCAGGCCATAACCCCAGCACATACCAGATGGACGGTATCTTGAAAACTGCGAAGAGAAACCTCGTCGCCTATGTGAAGCAGGCACTTATCCGCATCGCCAAAGACCCAAGCAACGTTGTCGAGCAGCCACCAATGGAGACGGAACTCGCCATGGTCCCCGTTGTGCGTAACACAGATGCCTTTGATGAGGAAGTCACGCTTTTTGCCGAGCCCCTGGCGGAGTGGCTTCTCCGCGATAAGACTACCTCTGCGCAAAACAAAAGTTACATGAAGAACCTCCTTGATGTAGCAAAAGCGTGGAAGCCTTTCACCTCTATTGAGTCTCGGATTATCGGCTCAGTCGCCTTGTCGCCTCCCTGAACCAGCACCGATGGGCCGCAGCAGCGGAACCAACGGAACACGTCCTCACCTGTGGTCCCGTGATTGGTGTCTTTTGGACCTGGACCGTGCAAAGTTTCCAGACGACGGACGCACGTTGCACTACCAAGTTGATATTCGCGGTGGAAAGGGACCGGGCGACCTAGAGGACATGCTCCGCCCTCACGTACAGCAAGGGAAGAGGTTCGAACTCCCTGAGAGCGGCCTCCTTGAGCTTTCCGGATTTCTTCGATTGCTGAGATACAAGACCCAATCGTCCTCAACAACCTAGGCGAAGTTTGCTTCGTCGTAGGCAAGCGTGGGCCAGCCACAGGTCTCACTTGGGGCTGTCCATCCGAGCTCAAGTCACCATCAGATACTGCCTCCCTGGCGGGGTGTCATTTGAGACCCAGGAATGGGTTATTGTGGGCACAGTCGAAAAAAAACCGAGGTTTTTTCGGCCGCTGGGGACTCTGGTGCGGTCGTCTTCACCGCCGATGGCCGCATTGCTGGCGTCCTCACTAGTGTGCGGGACACGAACAGGGCCATATCGTCGATACGTCGTATGTGACGCCGATTGAGCCAATTCTCGACGACGTGCAGGAGGTCCTCGGCGAGCCTGTACAGCTTCTAAGGTAGATAAGTTTGGCTTATGGTGCCTTACTCGCACGGTATGGGGCTGAAGCCAGCGGCACAGATGCGTAACATCACATATGAGAATACATGACAGTAGAGAAAGCAGGTCGTTTGCAGGACGAGGGATTGTCTTTAGCATCTATAATATGTGATATCGACTCACATGGTATTTCGTGTTTCGGCTGAAGCATAATTGCAAGGCAAAACCGCGGGCAGCCTTGCCCGTGTCAAAACAAGATACGTGATCAAAAGTGTAAAGTATGCTTTCAAGTACATGACGCGTCCGTCACGTCTATATTTAATGACTACTCCCCGTGCGCTTCAAACAATCCACTAGTGACGAGACACGCTTCAACACCCCCAGAATCTCCAGAACTACATCCGTACTCTACCAAGAACAGCCTCTACCAAGCCACCCTTTCCTCCGTTATGAACAGCCAGCAGCCTGACACGACCCAACACCAAGATAACAGCGTCAGTCAGTATATTCCTGCTGTCCCACTCCGGCTGTTGTGACGCCCCCGCCGACAAGGATCGTGCGCCTTGTGTAAAACACTCCGATGTCGTCTGGGTTGGTGTCTCTAACAACGACACTCCCTGGCCCCTGGTGGCCAAGTCCTTGCGTGGCTGCCGCTACGTTCTCGACGCTGCTGACTTCGCCGACGTCGAGGTCGAGTTCCGCCGTTCTCAGATTCGTGAGGCTTGTAATTTCCCCGCTGGATCATTTTTGTGCAAGTGTTTTTTTTTTTTTTCACTCTTGGTGGTTTGAAGGGTGCAAGTCTTCTCTGCTTGTTTCTCTCCAAAAAAAAAAAATCCTGGGTGAAGGTTAAAGGCCACGAAAAGGTGTACTTACGCGTTGAATACATTTCTTTTATTCAAGGCTTACGGTATGTTCTTTATGACTCATTCTCTAGAGATAATCGCACTCTTATTTCGCAAACATAACAAAAGTTTGCTACGGTTGTAACAACATTCGTTATTTTTCGTAGAATTCACTTTAATATCTTGAGGCTTTAACATGGCCTTTCAAGGTCTAGTGAGATAATAGCCATTACTAGCCATTATAGCTTGCACAACTTTACGTGAGTACATGGCGATAACCGCGTATTGCGAGACGGCATGATGTGTGTATGGCTGAATCTAAGTATGGAGGAGGAATGGAGGAGCAAATATCCCTGGTTGTGCTGACGTAACATAGCCACTCAATCCGAGTTTTTGTTAGAGTGATTTTGCGAAACTAGGGCGGATGAACTCTATTTGTTGGCAGGCGCAAACCTTTAGCGGATCTTGACCACGGAAAAAGTTCAACTCCCCTTGTTCGCCCATGCGAACATTCCCACGACCTATTTATCAGCTGACTCGTCGAACCGAAACGACGGTGTTCTCAGTCTCAAGCAAGTAACGCCATGGGGAACTACGAGAACGAGAACGAGAACGGGAACCCCAACCCCAGCCGCGACAACGCTCTTGAGAAAGGAGCTGTCGACGACAAGGCCAAAGCAACTGCTCCTCTCAGCCTCGCCCAGCCGACCGAGGCCGAAACTATGGGATATTACCGCGACCTGCCTCTAAACCGCGACTTCTGGGTCGGACATCCTCAAGCACCCAGCAATGGCCGCCCCCATGGTTCCCCTCATCAACGGGCGCCTCATCTGGACACGCACCGCCATGCGGTGTCTTTCACTCATCGGCGAGCACCCCATACGGGACGTATGGTCGACACGATCGAGCCTCAAATCATCACAGCACTCCAAGAGCTGCCATGGAGCTCTATTGATGTCTTCAGGATGGGCTATGTGAACGTCCACGTTCTCCAAAGACCGGTGGTGGTCTGGATTGGCATCACCGACAATGTGGCATGGAACAAGATAGCAAGGGCTCTGGGAGAGATTCGACGCATTCTAGACAATGCCGGGCTGATGGATGTGCAGAGTGAGATGCGAAAGGCCGTTGTTTCCCTCCTTGCCAGCCCTCGCCTCTTTGCCACCAGCAGCGAGCCGTTTTCCCAAGGGCGCCTTGGAAGCTGTTCAACCTCTCACCACTGCACTGGGTCACTCCTGTGCTGGAGCTGACTACGGCCACGTCTCTGGCGCGCTCGGCCTCTTTTTGACGAGCAAAAAGCCAAGCAGCACGGTTGCCAGCAACGCCGGTGATGCTGCCTCAGCATTGTGGGCCCTGACCTGTCGCCATGTCACGCTTCCGCTCTCCATATTCCCCAAGAATCAAAACTACAACCGACCGTCGTCATCTGTCGAGCCTGAGCTCAAGATCATCACGCCAAGCAACATGCACATGGATAGCACATTTGTCCGCGATCAAGGACTCGCTGATTTACTGGGGCAAGGCGGCCCTTTTAAGTCTTGCAAGACGCGTCAAGGGCGGGTCCATGTGTCCTCCATCGACACGGAACTGGCCCTAGTTCCCATGCTACGAGACAGCCAGGAACTGGAGGAGGACTTATGGTTGCATGTTGAGGAGCTGGTGCCGTGGCTCCTGGAATGCCCCCATACGCTAGACGAGGCCCGGCCGTACCTGCAAGACAACATGGGTGCTTTGCACTTGTGGGGATCGTATGCCTCTGTCGAGTCGCGTATTGTCGGCTCCATCGCCATCTCGCCACCACTGACACAACACACGTGGTTAGAGCACAAGGATACTGCACGCCCGCACCACTGGGCCCGTGACTGGTGCTTGTTACGACTGGATCCCTCCAAGTTCCCAGAAAATGCCAAGTCTCTCTCTGTTACGAAGTTGACCTCCGCGGAGGTATGGACCGCCGCAGATTAGACACGTTCCTCAAGAAGCATATGCAGGTCGGGTACAGATTCGATTATAACGACAACCATATCCTGCAACTGTCTGGTTTTTTTTCCTCCCTCCGACATTCGATGCCCGACTGTCCTGAATGCAGCTGGCGACGAGTGCTTCCTCGTCGGAAAGAGGGCCCTGCCACTGAGCTCACATGGGGCACTCCCTCGGAACTGATGTCTACGCTCCGCCATTACTGTGTGCCGGGCGGGCCGCCGTTCCTGACGCACGAGTGGGCAGTCAAAGGCACGTCGGAGGGCAATGTGTTCTCCATGAACGGCGACTCTGGATCGGTGGTCTTTTCTGCTGACGGGCGCGTCGCTAGTATGTTGACTAGAGGATCAAATGCCGGCGAGAAGTCAGTCATGGATATCTCGTACATCACACCTGTGGAGCCGATCTTGGATGACGTCAGAAAGACGACTGGGGAAGATCTCCAAATTCTTTAGATGCCTACGCAGCCGAACCATGATGAAGTCCGAAGTATGTAAGGGGGTTTAGATGCGGACGGTGGATTCACTTTCGTTGTTTTTTCTTCGATTTTAAACTCTCAGACTTATTCCAGAAATTACGTCAACATGCCTGTTTGACTTGGGAGTACCAGACAGCACATAGAATGCTGACCTTTGACTATGTGACATATCTGAAGGTTTCCACAGGGATAATGCAATTGTAGGTCTCATGGCCGGTGTTTTTTTTTTTCAAACCAGGATTACACTAGAGAGCCAAATTAATCTTGAATTTTGGCTCCATTTTTCATGCAATAAACTTTGTTAAAGAAGCCACTGCCAAAACCTATGCAGTTACATTACTTTTTATTATTTAATATATCTTCGTCCCAAAAAAAAGAAATGCCATATCAGAGTTGTATATAAATTATGCCAGCATTTTTAGCGCTTAAAAAGTTAACATGCAGTCCTTGACTTACACCAATGCAATTATCCAAATTGAGCCTTTTAACCATTAGAATTGAACACACCCGTCCCATATGCACTTCATGCTAACTACTCAAACAGCTAATACACACATGGTAGTTGATCATAACAACACTTGTCACACTCACAGCGGAACAAAGACTAAGTCTCACTCGGATCCGGCACCAACAACACCATCCAGGTGGTAGAGCGGCTCGAGCTTGGCATCCCGCTGGAAGAAAACGTAGCGCTTGATGAACCAGGGCAAGAAGACCCGCAGCTGGTAGGCAGCGTGGCGACGCGTGGGCACGCCGAAAATGTAATCGAGCTCTTCCAGAGTGCGCTGCTTGGTCTCGGGGATCAGCACAAAGATGAACCAAGAACGCGATCACGTTGAGGCCGGCATAGAACCCAAAAGCCGCCGTGGGTCCGATGCGAGCCAGAAGAGAACGGGAAGGTCAGACTGAGGGCAACTGCCACAGAGTTGTTGATGCAGATGGTAATGCACCGCCAATCTCACGATGGGACAGCGGGAAACGACTCGGAAAAGTAGATGGACGGCATGGGGCCAATACCTGGGCCGTACAGGGCGGTGAACAGGTAAATAAAAAAGGCAATGAGCGGGACGCGGGCTGAGTGGTCGGTGGGCAATCAGAAACGTCAGGCCGGCAGCCAGCAAACACAGGCCATGTTGGGGAACGTCAGCAACAGCAGGTTAACGACGGCCGTACGTGTTCCATGGTGTAGAGGGCAGGGAAGGCAAAGATGAACATGACGAGGCCAAAGCCAAACGACGCGAGCAGGGTGCTGCGAGTGTCGTAGCCGGCTGCCGAAAAGATGGGTGGAAGAATAGAACGACATAATATTGATGCCACTGAACTGCTGCGAGATGACAATCCACGCGCTGGCCACTGTGGCACGGGCGAAGACGCGGGACCGAAGACCAGCTCCCAGATACGGCGGCGCAAACTCGTGCCAGCAAATGCCTCACGCTCTCTCCTGGAACTGGCAGTGGGCGTAGTACAGCTCGCGGGCTGCCATCATCTCCGTGTTGCGCAAACGGCAGAACGATTCAAATGCATCGTGGTAGCGGCCCTTTTCATAAGCCAGCGAGGCGACTCGGGGCACCACCAGACAAAAATGACGACGGGGATGGCGGGCACAAAGGCCGACGCCAGCTGGAAGCGCAGGCCAGGTGGCCAATCTGGTAGAAGATAAGGTTGACGCACATGCCAATCATGATACCAAAGGCCACCCATAGCTGGAAACTCGTGACCATGCCAACCACGGATGGATGCCGGCGACACTTCTGCTGTGTAGATGGGAATAACCGAAATCTTGATACCCATGCCGAGGCCCATGAAGAGACGGCAGATGAGCAGCTCCCACCAGCTGTGCGTGAACGCCTGGCCCAGCACGGGGGCGATACAGAAGAGGCCGGTCAAGAAGATGGCACCGCGACGGCCGATCCAGTTGTTGATGGGGTCCGCGGCCCAGGCACTACAGAGACCAAATAGCGTGGGCGCCGCGTTGATCATGCCAATCAGCCACTGATTGTCAGCAATGCCAAACTCCTCAGGGAACGACAGGTTAGCGCCATTGGCGCCCGTGTTGTCCCATCCCTGGATGGCCGAGCCGAGCGAACACAGTGCAATGGCGTAGTAGAGATGGCGCGGCAGGTGCCACTTGTGCGTGACCTCCCCTATCCAGCCAGTATTTGTCGTCGTCAGTCAGCTCGGGTAGGGCCTCTCCCAGACATCCTTGGCAGGATTCTGCGCAGCGAGGGCGCCACGGTAAAAGACGTTCTTTTTGTCGGTGAAGCCGTGCTCGTCGCAGAACTCATTGACACGCACTTCGAGGTCGGGCTTGGGGATGCCAGCGAGAGGGTTCACGATGCTGTTAAAATAAGGTTAGCGGGTATCGGGATATCGGGAACTAAAATGCCACAAATGGAAGGAGTACGGAGGGAAAGAGCTACCGCGTGTTAAAACTTACCGAGCATTGACGTTGTTACGAGATCTCCTCGACACGCTGCTCGATGTGGGCGGCAGCCTTGAAGTCTTCGGGATCAAGAGGCCTGGACGCATCGTGATGAGGAAGTCTGCTTGTGGGGATGATGAATATCGATAATAAGAAAAAGAGAAAAATAGAGGGCCAAGCTCATACAGTGCTTTCTGTTTATCACGACAAGAGACAACGACGATCCAAAAAAGACTTCACATCACACCTCTTTATATAGGCAATCACCAAGACACTATTTCTCACCATCTCAGCCGAGCCGTCGGCTTTGGCGCACCACCCTTGCGAGTTGTCGTCGTCCTCTAGCCTCACCGTGGGTCTGTCTACCGGCTTAATCCACCTCTTTTTCCACGACCCATGTCTCCATTTCTCCAGGTTCTCTCCCCGATGAGGACTAGTGCTGGCTCTGTCTGGGGAAAGGCACAAGAACAGTGGGCGGACAATGACGACAGAAGGCAGAACCAGGAAGAGCTGGAGCCGGACGGAGTCAAGGGAGGCACTGGTGAAAGGAGGAGCCACAAATCCGCAGGTCTTGTAAAGTGTAATTATGGGGTATGGTGTACATTGTAGTATTGCTTCTGGCCGGTCGTGAGTTTCCGGGCTACAGAGGGGGGAGGAGAATCGAGGCGCCGGGTCAAGGTGTAGTGGAATCAGTCAGGGGTGAGGGGACGTGGAAATGTTATCCACCCAACAATGAGAAAGGGCAAGAAATTGCCGAGTGCGGCCGACCATCGGCTAACTGGCGTCGCTGGCTGTTCTGAGAGCGCCAACAATCGGGGTAAGACAGTTGAGAAGAAGCGCTAGCTGGATGTAGTCTGTCGCTCCGTCCAACCACCGTAATACGGAGTCCACAACGCCAAGCCTCAGTCTAGCATGGCTCTGCATGGCGCCTGCACAGGCCATCTCTTACTTGTGCATGACTGGTCCATTGGGAGAATTTCAAAGAGGGGGCATGCACAACCTGTTGTATTTTTGTCCCGTCTGCCCCTTTTGCCTGTGCAGAGCCACAGTGTAGTGGGCCCTGTGCAGGTCAGGATTTGGAGAAAGGGGGGTAACCTGGGAGAACGTAAGGTGAAAAGACTGTGAAAAGACCTGTACAGGACGTGCAACTGCTGCTCCTGCCTGCGCAGGTCTGGGGAAGCCTGTACAGGGAATGCAGGTGCAGGTGGATATTGACGCCGTGGGGTCTGCACAGGGCTTGGTCGTCGGTCTTGTGTTTTCTGTGCAGGACGTCTCCACATTAACAGCTCGCGCAATGCTGGTCCATTCACTTTCTTGACCTCTGCAGGTGTGTCACGCAGGGGCCAGATTGGTACTGCGTGTGGCATCTGGACGACGTGTGTCCATGATGGTGTACAAGAAGCGCGCCTGCCTCGTTTGATTTTGAACCGTTGTAGTAAAGACCGCATCACTCTCGATCTCGATCATCTAACGCAAGCCACTGCTTACCTCGTTCCACTCCATCTTCACGTATAACTCTTATTCAACCGTTCCTTTCCTCGACCACAACCCCATCTTAGTCACCATGGCCCCATCACGTGGCTTGACAAGCTCGAGGCAGGAGCGTACGTTGCATCATTCACACCAAAGCTAGCAAGTGTCTGTCCACTAAACAACCTCAGTCAAACGTCGATGTCGACTGGATGGACCCCGAGTACATCAAGGAGATGCTGCCAAGATCCGCTTTCACGACCAGACCAGCAACCAGCTGTGGGTCGACATCCAGCTGGGCCATGAGTCCAACGCCGCAGCGCCGATGCCACAGTGGCCGAGCTCAAGGAGACGCACCCGCTGGCTGGCTGGCCATCTACACGCGCATGGCCGTCCGCATGTGCAAAAGGTCGTCGATCTCATCCAGGGCCGCGTCCTGCTGCAAACCTCGCCCGCCCAGGCTACGACACGGCCGCCACGCTGGCCCACGCCCGCCTCTACGACGCCGAGTTTGCCCGCGTCGGAATCCCGCGCGCCCGCTTCTGCATCAAGATCCCCTGCACGGGCCCGGCTCTCATCGCCGCCAGCGTGCTGCAGGCAGAGGGCATCCAGACGCTCGGCACCGCCTCTTTGGCCTCCCACAGGCCATGGCCTGCAGCCAGGCCGGCTGCCTGTCCATCAGCCCTGCTGCAAACTCGCCCGCCCAGGCTACGACACGCCGCCACGCTGGCCCACGCCCGCCTCTACGACGCCGAGTTTGCCCGCGTCGGAATCCCGCGCGCCCGCTTCTGCATCAAGATCCCTGCACGGGCCAGCTTCGTCTCTCAGGAGGAGGCGCTGGCCGCCGGCGAGATGGGCTGCCACTCGGCCACCATCTCGCACACCGTGCTCAACGAGCTGGCGGCGCATCCATACACGGACGCCGAGCGGCCTGGAGCGCATTGCCGCCGCCAGGGCTACGCTGGCCCAAGCCGCAGCAGATGTGCCCTTTTACAAGGACGCCAGCGTACCGTCGACGCACTCGCCTGGGCCGTGGACCGCTGACGCGCGGACCTGCACGAAGGCTGGCTGTGGCTATGACGCGGTGGATTGCGGACCGACTACCTTGCGCGAGGACGGCAAGCCGCAGTTCTCGCTCGACGAGGCGGTCAAGAATTGACTACCTGGCTGACGGCGGCAAGGCCCTGGATACGGCCATTGAGGCGGACCCGGCGGCCAAGAAGCGTCTTGCTGTGCCCTGGAGCTGTTCACGGGTGGCGAGAACCGCAGCAAGGAGAAGATTGAGGTTGCCCTGGCTGCTCTGTAAGCACCGCACGAGGAGACATATATCAAATAGACAAATAGACGGCAAATGCAATGGAAGTTAAAATTTGGATAACTCGAGACCGCTATGAAATTATCATGGACTACACGAACGCAGGACCGTACATTGTATGCAAATTATCAACGATATCATCAAAAGCCCTCATGGCGGCACCATCCACAACATCTGAACCCATATGTCGCTCCGACGCATCCAGGATTCCGGTAGTCAGCTGCTCTGACGTGTTCACTACAATAACGTCTTCCATCTCACGATGTCCTTCTGTTCTGGGCACCATGGAACTTAGGACGAGACGACCGATATCGCATCATCGAGGCCAGCCCAGGGAACAGGTGCCTCAGCGTCTCCCACGTCTGGCTGCAAATCAAAGGTTGCATCCCACGGCCAGCTGTCTTCCGGGAGACTCGATGGTAGCTCGTTAAGAGGTAGCTGGAGTGAAGAAGGCAGTGCCAGATCTGTCGGTGTGGGCGCTGGTGCTGGTGCTGGTAGTTGGGCAGCGTTGGGCATCGTCAGGGGAAGCGAGAGGGGCATCGACAGAGACACGGGCGGTGACAGATCAGCATCGCTCTCCGAGAGAGACACTGACAGAAGGTCTCTTGCGCCAATACCCATATGGGCACGCCACCAGCGCCATCTCGGCCTTGAGCTCGTCGCGCTCGCGCGTCAGCATGTCAATCTGCTGCATCTGCTCCTGATGCCGCGAAATGGACTCGTGCACGACGGTGTGCTTGGACAGCCGGCTGGCGTCGGCATCCTTCAGCGTCGGGAGAAGCTCGGCCAGTTCCTGGATTGTTAGCAAGGCATATATGCATAGGTCCGCGAGACTGTCCATGTGACACGTAAATACGTACAATGAGCTTCTCGCGAAAGGCTTCACGGCGTGCTCGCTCAAAGACGCGGTGGGCAGCACGATCGCCCGAGGTAAAGTGCCGGACCCTTTTCCTTGTCTTTTTCTGTGCGGCGTCGCCAGCATCGCCATTCTCGTTGTCGTGGCTGCCCTCGTCCAGGGCGGTGGGAGACAGCTCGACGCTCTCCCGCTGCGAGGTCTCGCGGGCTTTGGCTAGCATCGACACCTGTGCAGGCATGCTGAGAGGGTGTGCTCGGCAGACGGACAAGATAATATAACAAGGCGGAAGTAAGGCATGCACCTGCTTATCGGATGCTCGGCGGTAAACCCTGGAATGGCCAGCGGTATGCTTCCATGCTCCCGGGCGGAACACGGTGACGTGATGCGTTGCGAGACAAAAGAAAATACTGGCAGAAATGCGCTACGAAAATAGGGGGTAAGAAAGAAGAAAGACCGATGCGGGATGCAGAGGGACGCTGCCGGTCTGGCCATCCTCGCGTTTCTACTGAGTGACTGCGGGTTTGGCGGCCCACTTGGCAGTCGGTCTTACAGTCGTCCGAGCTATTTCCCCTCGTTTTTGCCCCAGAAAGGCATGCTGGTCATGAAGGACGTGCGGAGTTCCCCCTGCTTGAATCTGTCTCGCCTGTGCAGGCACTCGCTGGAGCGTCGTTAGTGTCTCTCCACAGCCGACGGCTGAGCTAATGACTCGTATTTTCGCCAAAGTGAAGTGCGAGTGCTCGGCTCATCGCCGAGCAAGTTGCAGCACGCGCGCATCCTGCACACAATGATCTAGAAACCCTGTGGCACAGATTATGTACTCGAATTTAAACGGACGATAAACTCACAGCAGTCGTATATTCTAGCCACGGTCACACACTGAAATCGCAACATGCATTTTGGGTATTCAACTCTACCAACACCTACTCGATATCGTCACACAGCGAAAACAGCCCCTCCAAGACTGTTGCCAGATGGGCCACATCCCGCCCCTCGGGCTCCCAGGCGTGCAGCATGTCCCGTACCAGCTGCACGGCATCCTTCCACTGCGGCGGCAATAGCGAGTGCCATCAGGACAGTGTTCGACGGGCGAGCCACCGGAACCGTGCCACCGACAGCAAAGCCCTGCAGCACGGCCAGGTCGCGCTGCTCCTGCAATGGCCAGCCGCGTGCCCAGCAAGGCCAGTGCACTCCTTGTGCAACTGCGGATGGCCAGCCACGTGCCTTGGTGCCGGTGAGAAGACGCCGTTGGCATTGGCTTCGATGCGGTTGACGGCATTCTGGAGGTACTCGGCGGACGAGCCGTGTCAGGTTTGGCGCATGTTCTCTGTGTAGGCGTCGGTTGAGGCAGACGATGCGGGCGTGTTAAGCGGCGACAAGGGCGACTCGATGCGCATGACGGCTGCGAAGGCCGGAAGCGGAGAAGCTCAACGGCGTCGATGCCGTGGCCACGCAGGACCCAGGGCAGGATATCCGTCGCGGCTCCGTCCACGACACGGGGAACTGCATTGCCGGTGGTAGAAGTTGCATCCTGCCGAGTTAGTAAAGGTGCAAAGGTGAGAGTAAAGGTGGAAGTAGAAGAGTAGAAGACGCTGCGGCCTGGGTATGGACACCCCAACTCACCATTGCTCCAGCTGGAGGTCGTATTCGGCAGTGTCAAGCACGGTTGGGTCGATCTGGATGTTGGCGTCGTCGGTGCTGTGGCCATTGCGTCCACTGTGCTCTCTCGGGCGCTCGTCGTCGTGACCCAGGCCGAGCTGGTAGCGGCTGTTGATGATCCGGTACATTAACCGCTTGAGCGTGATCTCGGCCAGGAAGAAAGAACCAGCCAAACGTCAGGTGCGAGCGGTCCACTTCGGGCTGGTTTGTCACGAGGAAGCCTTCGCTGTCGACACTGACTGCATGGCCGTCTATCTCCATGTCGGGCACGCACGGGAAGACGTGCGGATAGCGGATGGCATTGATGCCAGACGCGGGCAGGCCCAGCTCCAGCCGCAGCTCAACCTCGCTCTTCAGCACGCTCCAGTAGAGTGCATCTTCCAGGGCGCGTTCTGTGGAAGTCGACGGTGCATCGGCTCGGCGACTCGACGGGCCACTTCCATCTGAGCCGGCGTTTCGGGGGTCGGGCACGGTGGTCGACGCGGTTTTGGGCGATAAAGTACGACACACAGCTGGACCCAGCCTGGATAAAGGCCTTCCATGCAGGCAATATGCGTAGCGTGTGCATCAGGTAGACGCCTGTCAAGAAGCCGCATCGAGCAGCCAGCAGAGAGTCGGCACACATGAGACAGCCCATTCGCTGTTGGGCCTCGTGGAAGTATGCTTCGGCAACGGCAAACGCGTGTTCGGAATCGGGCCACTTTGACTCGTCGTCCCGTTGATGTCTCGGTAAAGGGGATCGAAAGTGTGCTGATGGCCAGTATCAGGTACTGCCGTTGCCGGCGTTGTTAGTATGCGGCTGACAACATCACATAGCACGGATTACAGACAGACTCACCATGAGACAGTTCCTGCCCGTTGTCGCCAGGGCGATGCAGCAAAGATCTCGGCGTCCGCTCGCAGTCCAGCCGGACCGAGAATGGGGTTCTTGAGGTTGTTGTTGACGAGAAAGTTGTCCACAAGATCCATAATCCGCGCGCGGTCCACGAATCCCGGCTCGTCAAACGGCTCCATCTGTTTCAGCGGCATGCCGTCCACGGTGTCGGTGTCTGTCCCGGCACGGGCGTCTCCATCAGCGAGACAACCGAGACAAACGACGAGACCTTGAGGGCGTCCAGCTTGCGCTTGAACAGCGGCCACCGCAGCATGCTCTCGATGCCATGTCTGCCGCCGCGTTCATCATAGCGCTCGGTGCCAATGGGCATGTCCGTGTCCGTCTGCACCTTGGCCGCGTAGCGGTCAAACGCGCGTCGGGCATCGTGCGTCTGTGGGTTCTGGCCGCCGTCGCTGTTGCGGTGGATACGGCCGTGCTGGTCAAAGCCATGCGTAGCCCCGGCTTCTCGAGCGCCGTGGGCGATATCGGGTCGTAAGCCGACGCGTTGAGTGTGTTGAGTGTGTTGAGAGGCGTGTCGTAGTAGCTGCCTGTCGTTGGCCGAGGCGCTGTTTGCGTTTGCTGGCAGGAAGCCGCCGGCCAGTCCACCGAGGCCAGTGCCCACAGAGGATTGGGGCGATGTCTGGCTGGGGCTGCGGTGGGCGTTTGCTTCCTGCTGCTGCTGGAGGAGGAGCGTGTGCCCCTGGACGATGTTTTTGAGGTCGTCCAGCTGCTGCAGAATGGCCAAACTCGCCGGGTCGAATCTGCGCATGCACACCCGAGATGTCAGTTCTCGTCCGTCGTCCGCCATCGTGCATGGCAATAATCACGACCCCAGTCGCGACCTCCATCTTCACATTACCTCGACCGTTCAGACTCGCTGTAGTGGCAGTCGCCGCCGGTGCGCTGGCAGAAGCCACAGACCGGCCGCACATTGTCGCACTTGGTCTTGCGCGTGCGGCAGACGAGACACGCCGAGGGCGCCTTGGTGCGCTGGTACGAGCCGGCAATGCGGGCTGGCGGTGCAGGTTGCCACGAATCGCCCCGACTTCCGCCGGCGCTTGGCCGACGCTGCGGCCTCGTCGACCGAGAAGCTGGACTGCATCGTGGGTGGGCAGTACAGACGAACAGTCGCTGGAGAATGCCAGCAAATAAAAGCGACGACACGGGCTGGTGTCAATGGGCGAATGGGTGCATGGCGATGCGGCGCGGTATGGTTGAAAAACAAATTTGCAAAGCTGGAGCAACGCCAAAGGGCGCTTTGCGCTGGAAGGAAGGATGCCTCCGCGCCATTATGGCGTGGTGCTCCCACTGCGCTGGGCAGTCAAAACAGCTAGGACACAAGACCTAGCGGCGCAATTGCCCACTAAAGTGCGCTGTAACCTTGGTCTTGTTGGCGCTACAGCACGACAACGCCTCCTCTTACCCCGCATTTCCCCATAAACAAGCGCTGGAACACTGGCCGGCAATCCCGAAGTGCTGCAACTGTGGGAGGTTGGTTTGTCTTGATCGTGGCTGGCAGATTGCATCTTTATGTCGTGTACCGTCTGGGTTTACCAAGTGTTTAAATTTATTAGTGTCCTACAGTGTATTGTGTGATGAGTCTGTAAGGTAATAAAAGTTATTTAAATAATGAACTGATGAAATATTACCAAAGAGTTAATAATTTTGACAAATATTTTTATTTCCAAAAAAAATCAAAAACAGCTAAAAAAAACCGCATTTTCCTTATTTACCACAGTCGTTGAATATGAAAAGAATTAAAAGTACTGAAAAACATGAACACACATTGTGAAATAAAGATTACTATATTTCCATGTTTCAGGCTTCACTTTGCCATCTTGGCCGACGTCGCCATGCAGGTCCTCACATTCACGTCACATGCGCCGCATTCCACAGTCGGTGAAATAGCAGGCAATAGCGCCGACACCAGGGCGCTAGTGCCCCGTGGCGTCCTTTCGCCGTCAGGGTTCATTTGTTAGTGCCCATGTTTTAAGATGGAGCAAAAAGACGGCAACAGGCACAGGGACGACGACAGAAAGACGACGTGCGTATTTACAAGGTCCGGTCTTCTATCTCGGACAAAGAGACAGCAGGGCAAAGAAATCTTATGCAGAACCGGGGAAAATAAATATCAAAATGTACTAAAATATGCCGTGACTTTGCCGTGACTTTGCTGCCCATCGATGCTCCTACGCTTTCACAGACCAGCGGAGCACTGTCAAAGAGTGCCGTGGGAAAATGTACTGCGCCTGGGGCCCCGCAACCCATGTGGATTCCACTACGCCCACGCGGTCCACGCCGTCAAAGTTGGTGCCTTGACATCAATGTCGCCGCCGCCCACCGTGAAGACCCGGACCTCTTGTTTCCTGTCGGCTGCTACACCCGCCGGCAGCGCATGCTCTAGGGCCAGGTTGGCGGCAATGTCCTGCGTGTCATCAATGTTGACTACGGCCAGGTTCACAAAGCCAGCGGCCTCGTCGAAGGCACAGCTCACGTCCAGCCACGGCGTGGGCGTCGTCTTGCGGATCCACGCGGGAGACGTGCTACCCTCGTACGCCGATGACCGCAAGTGCACACCCAGCGTCTTGCCACGCATGTACTTGCTGAAGAGCAGAAGCGGCCACCACAGCGTCTGCCGAATCAGCCCGGCACTGCCATCACGCTTTGTGCTCAGCGGGCCCAGCACGTTGACGCTCTGGGCCAGGTTGGCCATGCCAATGTGCTGGCTCTGGCGGATAAAGACGTTGAGCCAGACGGCCACGCCCAGCGCGTCCGACAGGGTGTAGGCCTGCTCGCCGCCCTGGTCGCCCGGTGCCTGCTGGTCATCGTAGACGTTCCACTCGTCAAAGCAGATCTTGGGCGGTGCAGAAGGAGGCTTGTAGCCGTCGGGACGCCAGCCGCCCGTGGGGTTGTTGATAAGGGCGAGCTGCGATAGCGAGGCCGTGATTTGGATGGCACGTTCGGCAGACAGGGGGGCCGTGACATTTTCCTTGAAGCTGGCAATGTTAGCGGATGTGGGCAGGCAGGACGGGCGAGGAAAGCAACAAAGACGACGTACTCGTGGGAATAGGTGTAGATATGGATCGAGTGCATGTCAATCAGATCAATGCACTCCTGCAGCACGTAACGGTCCCAATCGTCGTGGCCGGTCTTGCCGCACAGGATGAGCTCGATGCTGGGGTCGGCGAGCTTGAGGGCTGTTCAAAGTCATTGGCAGCACGTTATGGAAGCAAAGGAAGCTGGAAGCCGGAAAAGTGCTTGCACTCACCCTTGGCCCACTGCTTTGCCCGCTTGCGTAGTTTTCCTTGGTGTCCTCCTCCACCTGCCTGGACACTGTTAGTTGAGAGGAGAGGCGGCGTGTCGAAGCGGTAGAATGCGTCGTCTCACCAGGGTCCCCAGGTCTCGTTGCCGAGTGCCCAGTACTTGACATTGTACGGCTTCTCGCGGCCGTTCTTGCGCCGCATATTCGCATAGTGCGTGTTGCGCTCCGAGTTGCAGTACTCGAGCCAGTTGAGGGCTGTCAAGTTAGTTTTCTTATTCGTATCCGAGCAAAATGGCAGCCTCTCACCATCACAACCCACCCTCGTCCAGCGTGCCCGTGCCCATGTTGAGCGCCAGGTACGGCTCCGTGCCGACAATCTCGCAGAATTTCATAAACTCGTCGGTGCCAAAGGCGTTGGACTCCTCAGTCTTCCATGCTGGGTCCACCGCCGCGGCCGCTGCTCGCGCGGGCCCACGCCGTCTTCCCAGTGGTACGTGGCCACGAAATTGCCACCGGGGTAGCGAATGACGGGGATATCGAGCTCCTGGAGGGCGGTAATCACGTCGGTGCGGAAGCCGTTCTCGTCAATGGCGCCGTGCTTGTTGTCTGGGTCGTAGATGCCACCGTAGATGCAGCGGCCCATGTGCTCCAGGAAGCCGCCATACATGAGGGGATTGATGTCGGAAACGACACGCTGAAGTGAGACGTCGATAGATGGGGTTTCCCCCTTGGGGATCTTTGTAAAGGTGGCCATGTCGGCAAGTAATGGAGGCGACGAATGCACAGAAATCGTGATGCACTGAGTAAACAGAAGAACGCCAGCAGGATAATAAATAGCAATGAAGGAACTTGGAAAGACAGAACAGAATAGGGAAAGGAATCAAAAGTAGACGATAAAAATTGACAGTGGCAGATCCCCGAGTGACCGCGCTGTGCATATGATAGATTCGTGGGGTGGCTGTCGGGAGTGTCGGGGAACGTCGGTGCTGCCACGATCCAGTCCCTGAAGGCCGTTCCTTCGCATACATCGCCGCTTGTAATCCGCACACTTTTTTCTTCATCTTTTTCTTTAGTTGTTTCTTTCTTTTTCCGTCTTTTTCTTCCTCCCCCACCTCCTTCACCAATATGCAGGGCACCCGTCTGCCCAGGCCTGATTAGACCCCAATATCCCCTCCGTGACGCTATGCGGGGATTTTCAACGTGTAACAAAATGACCCCAATGACTCCATATCTCAGTACTCTGTACTACGCAACAATACCGCTGGTTGTCGGGGAACGTCGGTTTCACAGGGGACGTGTCCCGAGGCGTCTAAAAAAAATGAAGAAAAGCACCAGCGCCGCTTCGACTATCTAGCTGCTTCAGGGCAAGAGTATCCACGGCGCCTGGGCGGACGTCTTTCAGCACTGGGATTTTGTATCTTTTCTGCCCTTTTCCCCGAACCCCAAATCCTTACTGTGGGGACCAAAGCACCCCCAGACTCAATTCGCGAATGATCGCGCCTCCGAGGGGAAAAATATGCGGAAAAGAGAGGGGAATAGGCCAGCCTTGAGAAGAAGCAGCCTCAAATTCAGCTGGAACCGGGTCAATTTACAACGGGGAGCATCGGAGCTCCTTCATGGAACTCTTCCTGTTTATTTCCATGCGGTCTTCTTTTATGTCTGAGTTCATGACAAACTTTTGCTAGGCCAACAACTCGCTTCGGCCTCATGCCTCACCGCTCATGCACGGCCGTTACACGCCTCACCCGCTTGCACCTCAAGCCAGGAACTTTGCACGCCCTGATATATAACTAGAGACGATTCTCTAGATTGCCTGGGATTGCTACAGCCACGTCTCATCGTTCCGACGCCCTTTCATCCTCGACCACATCCCTCCTTACACGCACGATAATCGAACCACCCCTACGACAATGAACCCCAAGTTCTACCAGTGGCTGATTGGCTGCTTTGCAGCTATCGGCTCGTTTACATTCGGTTATGACCTGTAAGTTGGGCGGGCGGCCACGTGCACCTCACAATTATGACATTGGTCATTGGCATGGAGTGGGATACATCAAGATCTTGACTGCCAGGCCGTGAAGCCGCCAGCAGTAGCCTCGTTCAAAACAGCGTACTTAAGAACGTCAGAGAAGAAATGCTTCTAACATGACCGCAGCGGCGTCATTGCCGAGATCTTGCCCGCTCTCCAGGGCGCCGACGGCTTCAACCCAGATAGCAACACCCAAGGCCTGATTACGTCCCTGCTCTCCGTCGGCGCTTTCTGCGGTGCCTTCTTTGCTAGCTGGCTTGCCGACGCCATTGGCCGTCGTGGTACCATTCTCATCGCTACGCTCCTCTTCTGCTTCGGTGCCGCCCTGCAGTGCGGCAGCCGCAACAACGAGTTCCTCATGGGCGGCCGATTTGTCACGGGCGGTGGCATCGGCATCTACTGCATGATTGTGCCTCTCTACCAGGCCGAGATTGCCCATCCATCCGTCCGTGGCTACCTTACTGCCCTGCAGCAGCTCTTCTTGGGCATCGGCGGCCTGGTCTCTTCATGGATTGGCTACGGCTGCTACGTGCACCTGACAGGCGAAGTCCGCTTCCGTCTGCCGCTGGGCCTGCAGATTGCCCCCGCAGCCGTCCTCGGCTGCTTCATCTATCTCTTCCCCGAGTCGCCTCGATACCTCATGCAAAAGGACCGTCGCGAAGACGCCTTGCAGACACTCGCCAACCTGCACGCCCACGGCGACATCAACAACCCCATGGTGCTGTCCCAGATTGCCGAGATCAGTGAGCACATGGCGGCCGCCCGCAGCATCGGCAACCCCTGGAAGGAGATGATTGCCACCAAGGCCAACCGCCGGCGCCTGTTCATCGGCATCACTATCCAGGCCGCGACGCAAATGACAGGTGGCAGCGCTATTTCGTACTTTCTCCCGAGATCTACGATCTCATGGGCTTTAGCACGTCGCGCTCACTGCTCATCAACAGCATATCGAGCATCGTTGCCCTCGTCGGTGAGATCAGCTGCATGTTGCTTGTGGACCGCCTCGGTCGCCGCTGGCCGCTGATCATCGGCTCCATTGTCATGTCTATTACCTTTATTATCGGTGCCATTCTCATGGTCAAGTTCCCCGCGGACGAGCTCAACAACGCGGCTCATTGGGGCTTTACCGTGGTCACCTGGGTCTTCAGCTTCACCTATGCCTCCACGGCCGGCACCATCAGCTGGATCTATCCCAGTGAGATCTTCTCCAACACATCGCGGTCCAAGTCCGTGGCCGTCACAACGATGGTTTCCTTTGCATTCAGCAGTAAGTCACCGTCGTTGGCACAACAAGAAGGAAAACAGAACAAATATAAACACACACAGCCACTAACCCATCTCCAGCATTCGTCTCCCAAGTCACGCCCATTGCCCTCGAGAACATTGGCTGGCGCTACTACATCCTCTATGTCGTGTGCAACCTGACCAACGCCCTCACTTTCTGGGCCCTCTTCCCCGAGACCTCGGGCATCCCCATCGAGGAGATGGATAACCTCTTTGCCGAATCGCCCATCTTCGTGCCCCTGAGCAAGTGGACGCCCGCTGGTGACGGCCACAGGACAGAGCTCGAGGTTCGCACTGAGAAACAAGAGGCCATGAGGCACCAGACCGTCGACTATGCGAACTAATGCCGCCGTTCTGCTTGAGCAGCACCTGCATCTATTATGCTGTAGCTGCTGAGTTTCTGTAACAGCCAGTAGATGCGTGAGCATGAGTGGTTGTATGGTGACAATGCTGGCGAGAATACTATCCCAAGAATGTCTCCCGTGGCCGCGAGGGACCATGACCGAGGAAATTAATAAGGGGATTGTCTGCAAATGGCGGGGTGTTAGGCCGCCATAAATGTAGAGACATGCACTCTTTATCTCAATCTTTTGGCGTGTGTTTGTGTGATTGTATGCCATTTCCTCACTACCTAAGCGAGGCCAGAATGCACCTCGTAGGGCATAAATTCCGTTTGGTGGGTTTCCTTTCTATTTTTTCTTAGCGGTCTTTAATTAGGCTCCTTCGTCATTTTTGGTCAAGCCTGTCTTGGATTTCTGGAGGATTTTGGAGGATTTCAAATTATACTGGGAATGTCAGAACGTGTTCCTTTATTTTCTCGAAACTCTTTTCACCGCTACATCAGTGAACCGTATTTTGTACAACCACGGATGCATGTTAAAATAGAGGGACTTGATTTTACGCGGTAGCTTCATGTGACTTGCTTGGCCAGGTCACAGCATCGCAACGAGTTCATATTAACTCGCTTTCAACTGGGGCATTTCTCTGCCAGAGCCTCACAAACGTTGACGGCACTACGGGCACCGAACTCCGTTCAGATCATCCCACCTGAGAAAACCCTTGTCGAGATCCGGTATAGCGCAGTATCAAATATCTGGTTGTTATTGGCAGATGACGAGGATACCAGGGTGTGTCTTGTCAGACTAAATAAGCTCACTGGCGTACACTCCAACACGGAATCCGTTGACTGCATTCGCGAAATGGTGCTTGATGAGGAGGAGATTTCTGGTGAGGCTGGAGAATTACATCAAATCTTTTGCACATTCCGTGACTTTGAAAAGCGAAATCTTTCGTTTTCTCTGTTCCAAAAGTGGCATTACCTGGCGGCAACGTCAAGGACCATATCACTCGCTGGTCCGAGAGTTATGTCTCTCTGCCGGCTGTCATCGTGACTCCCAAGACAGAGGCCGATATCCAGCTGTCTCTGCAGTATGCCCTGGACAACGGGCTTCGGGTCGTTGACGCTGGTGGAGGCCACGGTTCGTTCGTCCCGGTGACAGCAAAAACGCTGTATCTCAAGACGGAGCAATTCAAGTCCATCGACGTGGACGAAACAGCTTCCACTGTCACCATTGGAGGCGGCGTCCTTACCGGAGAGCTTTTCACGGCCCTCACCACCCGCAGCTTCTATACGATGTTGCCCAACTCTCATGCCATGGGCGTGGTCGGTGCTGTTCTCGGGACTGGAAACAATCCATTCAACAGCCTACACGGCCTCATGGCTGACAACATCAACGGTGCTCGCATCGTCACCGCCAAGGATGGCAAGATTAGCTCTCATGATATCACCGGCACATCGACAAACAGCGAAGAGTGTGCGCTTCTCTCGGCCATCAGCGGTGCTGGACTTGGCGTGATTGTCTCCATGCAGCTGAAGATCTTCCGCGTGGCCGACCTCAGCCTTGACAACGGTAACCACATCTGGCAACGTCGGGTTATCTATCCCGGCTTTGCCATTCGTGACGCTGCCGAGCTGTTCGTGTCCCTTCTCCCTGTGCAAGGCCCGGCGGCTGCTGTCATGCTATTTGCACGCAGTCCCCCGAACAGCCCTCGGCCTGGCTCCCCCATTGTCATTGTGATAGGGTCATACTACGGTCCGGCTGCAGTTGCCGAGCAGTTAGCCTTTGCCAAGGCCATACAATCGCCGGACCTAGCGGCGAAGTCCGTCGTGGCTGTCACGGAAGGCGCTCCTCTAACCACGATCAACGATGCAACCGTGCCTTTCAACGCAGTGAGTGGCTCGAAGAACATCGATGGCACGTTCTTGCACGGCATTGATGCAGAAAGAATCGTGGATCTCTTTGGCCAATATGTTTCCTACACCGAGGGTCAACCAGAGCGGCACATGAGCTACACTGTCATCTCGGCCTGGGACAAGACCAAGGCTGAGGAGCTGGGGAATACTGCCGAAAGAAAGGACAATTTTGTCGTCAGCCGGGGCCGCAGCGTCCTGCAGGTCAATACGACGTGGTCTACCAAGGTCGACACGGCTTCTGAAGAAGCGGCACGGACTTTCATGCTCAAGATGAAAGAGATTGCCACGCGTGGCGAGACTGGTCCGGAGATCGGCTTTCCCAACGGCCTGGCCTTCCCAGCCACGCTGTGTGACTACTACCCAAAGAACAAGGTGGAAGAACTGCAGGCAATCAAGGCACTGCGGGATCCCAAGGGCCTCTTCTGGAGCCCCGCGATGGGTGCACAGTGAACTATGGTGGGTTTTCATGATGCCGTTTTAGGCCAATGGATGCATTGCACCTTGGTTCGTGGAGGATTTAGGATTACGAAATGACAATGTGCCTGTCTGGAATAGAAGTAATGAATGATTGCCAAGTCCTGCATACGTATGATTACGATGCGGGGATGGCTTAGCTTGGCAGTCAAACGCCTTTTCCATGACATTCCGACTTTAAACATTTATCAATGCGGGAATTGACAGGGCAGACTGCGCGATGTTTGCGGCGCTGTGGGTAATGCTACTTTAAAAGAGCATTCTTTCGTCTCATAAGAGTACTCCGTGCATCGAGATTTGATGCAGCCTCAACCCAATTACATTGTTGAGAATGCTGCGGGTTTTCCAAAAGATCAATTGCAACGGCATGTCTTTGTTCTGTCTGGCACTTAGCGTCAAGTGGTCTACGTCACCGGTGGAATTAGTGGACGGTTGTCGATTCGCCACTTGTAAGGTGATCGCACATCGTATACTTCATCAACAGATATCTGCAGTTTGATATTTGATTGACATCATAGTCAGATAGTGAGGAATAATTGGCTTATTTAAACGACAACCTTCTAACACTAAAGAAATTTCAAACCGCGACGAATACAACAACACGAATCAACGACATCGAATGGCGACCGCAAAACTCACAAACCTCGCCGAAAAGGTCATCGGTCATGATGGCAGCGCCGCGATGCAGCAAGACGTCTCCGACTACAAGCAGACTGGGGATGCTTCGACAACAATGAAGGCCCTGACATGGCAGGGCAAGAACAAGGTGCAGGTTCTCAACATGCCTCGACCAAAGATCCTCGAGCCCGCGATGTCATTCTCAAAGTCACCGGTAGCACCATCTGCGGCAGCGACCTCCACCTGTTCCACGGGTCTGTTGTCGAGATGCAGGCAAATGACATTCTCGGCCACGAATTTTGTGGCATCGTCGACGAAGTTGGCCGCCAGGTCACGGGCATCAAGAAGGGCGGCAGATATGTGGCCTCGTTCCAGATTGCCTGCGGTGATGTGTGTTAAATATTTTCCATTCTCTGCGGTTAGACGTTTGTCACTTTGGCACTAACGCCATCAGTGCTTCTTTTGCAAGCAAAAGCTATCTTCGCAGTGCGAGCGCACAAACTCAAACACGATCCAAAAGGCCCTTTTTGGTGACCAGACGGCAGGAATCTTTGGATACTCTCATCTCACGGGTGGCTTCGCTGGGGGCCAGGCCGAGTACGTGCGCGTGCCCTTTGGCGATGTGAACTTGCTGCCCATCCCTGACGACGTCCCCGATGAGAAGGCTCTGTACCTATCCGACGTGTTAGTCACATCGTACAATGCCGTCAAGGACACGGCAGTCTACCCTGACGACGAAGTGGCCATCTTTGGCGCAGGTCCCATTGGCCAGATGGCTGGTATCTACGCACTGAACGAGGGTGCCAGGAAGGTCATCATGGTGGACACCGAGCCGCGTCTTAGTTTTGTCAAGAGCCAATGGCCTGCCAAGCATTTCGACAAGCTCGTGCTAGTCGACTACAAGACGCTCAGTTTTGGTATTACGAGCAAGGAAACTGTTGTGTCTCGACTTAAAGATCTCTGCGGTGGCCGTGGACCCGACGTTGCTATCGAGTGCGCGGCAGGCGAGTACGCCAAAGGCTGGATGCACTGGCTGGAGATCCAGCTGGGTGTAGAGACCGATACCAGCGAAATTTTGAATGAGATGATCGAGAGCGTGCGCAACTACGGCCGAGTTGGTGTGACCGGCGTCTACGTCGGCTACGTAAGTTCCATGATCCCCACCCAGTCAAGGCGTACATAACCGAAGACTAATATACGTTCTTCACAGACAAATCACTTTAACATCGGCTCTCTCATGGAGCGCGGTATCCGCCTCATTGGCAATGGCCAGGCACCTGTTCTCAAGTACTGGGAAGAATTGCTGCAGAAGATCCAGTCTGGTGACTTGGACCCTCTCCAGATGGTCTCACACCGTGTCCGGTTAGAGGACATGGAGCAGGTGTACCATGCTTTCGACAAGAAGCAAGACTCGATGCAAAAGGTCTTTGTGGAGACAAAGTTTTCCGCCCCCCGCAGCTGGCTCACCTACATTGACCAGGTTTTAGGCGATGGCACACATTGGTCATTTTTGTGGCGAGGTTTTTGGTTTCGGTAGGATTCGATATGTATACAACCAGACGTAAAGCTGACTCCTCACCAAGAGACACAAATTGAAAGAAGTATCTTAATTTTCTATAAACGGCTCACGGAAAACCACTCCCACTTCGTCAACTCCTCCGGATACCATTCTGCACCAACGGTTTCATGCTCGAGAAAGCGTATGTTGCGATCTTCCAGCTTGCGCCTTCCCTCTTCATGATGAAGAGCTCCTGGTTGGAATGAGGCTCTGACTCTTGCGTGACCAGCATAGTCTTGGTTCCCTCTGCTGTTGTCCTAGCAAATGCCCATGTTGGCGACATAATGACCACCTCCTCGATATCAAAGGTGATTACCAAGTGGATGGATGCGAAGATGCGCGTGTATGACTCTCGTAGAGCATCCGCCCAACACTGGTGCTGAAATGAGGAGCCATAATGACACCGTTCGCGGTGTAGAGGGCAATGGCATCTTTAACATTTCTGCTGCGAGCGCTGCACCGTAGGCGCGAAGTACATCAGTGATTTCTTCCAATCTCGGATGCAGACACTGCAAGATAGACTGATTAGTTGGGGTCCCGAGGTTTTTGTGCGTTCACACTGTAGAAAAACGACCTACTGTTTGTTATAGCTTATGTTGTCTTGGACAATTGATAATTTTTTTTGACGCTCAGACGAGAGAAGCATCTTTATTTTGCGTAAAGAATGGGGGCTTGTTGACTGGTATCTGATAAGGACCGAAATGGGAACCAACCCGACTTATGGGCTTCTTACAGTGGGGGAAGAAGATCCTTCTTCAAGTGACTTTTATTACAATTTTAGAGACGGGGATATTTTTATTTGGAATTTATTTAGTACGGTGGGTAAAATAGCGTTGAAATTTATATTAATATTTAAAACAACTTTTAAAGTCCGTACCCCAAACGGGTTGAGATACATGTCTTTCGCACGCACCACATTTTCACCTCGCCTACGTGGACGCCGCCTCCAAAATCGTCTTGAGTCGTGCATCTGCAGCCTTGATGTATTCTGTCGTCGTCAACCCAAGAAGAACGGTCCTTGAGGTCACACGCAGCGGCCAGATCCTGGGTCATGATACCGTCAATATACACAGTTTCAATGCATGCCTTTTCAACTGCCTCGGCAAAAGTCACGACATCGGGCGTGCCGTCCAACTCGCCGCGCTTGACCAAGGCACGGGTCCACGCAAAGATAGAGGCAATGGGGTTTGTTGAAGTCTCCTGGCCTTTTTGGTGAGCACGGAAGTGCTTCGTGACAGTCCCATGGGCCGCCTCCGTCTGCATCGTCTTTCCATCTGGCGTGATGAGGAAGGACGTCATGAGACCGAGACTGCCGTAGCCCTGGGCTACAATATCCGACTGGACATCTCCATCGTAGTCTGGGGTTGTTAGACAGATCCCTGCAAAGCAACAAACAAAAACTCGGTAACTTGATAACCCAGAAAATCGACAGAAAATACTTACTCTTCAGGGCCAAGATAAAGCCACCCTCGCTTTTGATCATATAGGCCACCATGTCGTCAATGAGACGGTGCTCGTAGGTGATGCCGGCAGCGGCAAACAGCTGGCGGTACTGGGAGTCATACAGCTCCTGGAAGATGACCTTGAAGTGCCCGTCATACACTTTGAGCACCGTGTTCTTTGTGCTAAAGTACAGGGGCAGCTTGCGCTGTAGGGCGTAGGCAAAGCAAGAGTGGGCAAAATCGGTAATGGACTTTGTTGTGTTGTACTGGGCTAGGCCGACGCCACACCTTCGGGATACTCAAATACCTCGATGCTTTCGGGTGCACCACCCCTGGGAGTGAACACAAGCTCGAGCTTGCCCGGGCCATCCATACGCCGCTGCGTTGCGCGGTACTTGTCGCCAAAGGCATGGCGGCCAATGACAATGGGCTGCTTCCAGCGAGGTACGAGGCGAGGGATACGTGGGATCACAATTGGCTCGCGGAAGATCGTGCCACCAAGCGCGGAGCGGAGGGCGACGTTTGGTGACGGCCACATCTCCTTGAGCCCAAACTCCTTCTGACGAGCCTCGTCGGGAGTAATTGTGGCGCACTTGATGCCGATGTTGTGCTCTTTGATTGCTTGCGCGGCCTCGATGGTGACCCGGTTCTCGGTGGCATCACGGTTGGGCAGGCCTAGATCGTAGTACTTAATGTCGATGTCGAGGTACGGGAGGATCAGCATGTCCTTAATGGTCTTCCACAGCACACGTGTCATCTCGTCGCCGTCGAGCTCGACCACTGGCTTGGCCACGCGAATCTTGGGGATGCCATCCATTGTTAATGTCTCTTATCCGATGTCCTGAGTTGTCAAAAAGGCACAGTAATTCTCATGTCAAGTTTCGAGCTGATGTCAAAGTAAACGCAGAGGGGTAACGGTGTTTTAAACGAGGGTCCGTCTGGGCTGTGATTGTGTGTTGACGCAGTATCAACTCCGCATGTGGAGGAGACGGGAGGAAACCGCCCGCAATAGTGCATCTGCAGATGAGTCCGCTGATATCCACTAAGGCGGACTTACAGACAGGAACGGGATGATATAGTGCGGAAAAACAACTCACCAGGCGCGTCTAGGTGTGAGAAAACTACTCCGCATATTTTCATTTCATTGCAAGGTAGTCCCCTTTTTTCTGGAACAGGCCTTGATCACGGGCATTCCTGTTTTTGAAGGGATGGAAATCTGGACATGTTCTAAATTCTATCGGACCGCAACCTTCTCGTGCGAGATTTGTTTTTTTTTCCTCGTGCACTATGACCGGCGTCTAACGTCCCTTACCTGACTACAAACAACTGACAACTGCTCTCCATCTAGACAGTCACTCCCTTTTCGTTGATAAAGACAGATTCCTGTGCAACGTCGTTGCCGGAGCCATCCTTGAGCGATGGATCACTACCACCAAGTCCGCCCTGACCAATGGCCGTGAGGTCGGCTCCGTGGGAGGTTTCGGTGACTTTGCTAAAGGCGACCCAGGCCAAACCAGGCAAGGCCAGAAGAAAAGGGCGAGATTGAGGGCGCAAGCACCGTCGTAGTTAAAGTCCATTGCAGATACGACAAAGCCGAATGTTGACCCCACAGAGCCAAGCGAGTTGATGATGCCTGTCAGCAGCGCAGACTCATTGACACTGTTAGTCAAGCTTCCGGTGAGCCAGTACATGTAGACGGTCTACACCTATGCGGGAGAAGGCGTCAGTAACGTGGGAAATGCGCAAGCAATAAGGTGAAAAGGGAAAAAAAGGTGTTATCGGCCATTGAACTCACAGAGGATCGGAGATGCCCCAGAGGAGAAACAGGAAACACGGAAGGCCATAACTCTCCTCTGCCCAGTCCAGCGTGGGCGGGTTCGTCATGTAGTTGGTGCTGGACCACCTGCCCAATAATCCAAGAGGTGCCCGAAGTGATGGAGACGACAAAGAAGCCAATGCGTGCCCGCGTCTTTGCGGCTGTAGCGGGTCCAGTCTAGCAGCTGGCCAAACGACCAGCGCAGCGACGAGGCCCCCGAGATAGAACAGCATTGAGTTCAGAGCACGCGCCCGGACGGTGAAGTAGGCAAAGTTGAACTGCCACTGGTACGACAGGAACCACTGGGCATAGATCATAAAGGGCATCAGGCCAATCACCGTTGGTGTCTTGATCAGCGCCCACAAGATGCCAAACGTTTTTTCAATGTCGGAGCTTTCGTGAGGACAACGGGACGGCCGTCACGACGCTGGACGTGGTTCGCGGGCGAGACGCTGAGCGCAAAAGGGAAAACCGAGACACATGATGGTCATCAGAGCCACATAGGTGGGCCTCGGAAGATGGATCCGCGGTAGGACTTTTCGGCATTTCAGGGCAAGGCTGATGATGCCACCGATCGATGCACCGAGGTTCTGGAAGGAGAATTTCAAAGATGCTTTGCCAACATTAGCTAGTGACTTGATGAACGCTAGAAACGAGTGCAGAGTAGACACATTCTTACCTGCAAGGCCCTTTCTGTTTTCTTCGGGATAGCCCATGATGATCGATCCGCTGGCAACCCACAGGAAGCATGCAGACAGTCCACAGGTCACGGCACAAACAAAAGAAGCCACGACTCGCCGTAGTGGTCGACGACGTAAAAAGCCGGCTGCATAGGGGCATAGCCGAAAGTGCCGATCTAGATATGCTGTTAGAAAACACGCCGAGTAACGCGAGAACGAAGCATCGACAATGCCGGTAACACTTACAAAGAGAGTCCACTTGGGTGTCAGGTAATTGCAGATAATCCCGACGAATGGGGAAACAACTGCAGCATCCCAAAGACAATCGCATTGGCGGCGTTGGAGAGTTCCAGCACTAGCACCACCACCGGCACCCATGCCGTTGAGTGCACCAAAGATGCCTGGGCAGGTGAATGCTGTGCAAGCAACCATGATCACGGAAAAGAGAGGCGACCGGTACCATGATCGGTGCTGTTGCGCTGAATGCAAGCGCATCCTGACCGGTGGACATTGTGACTCGGTAGTTTGATTGATGTGGTGGAGTGAGTTGACGGAATGCAGGTGCTGTGCCAGACGGAATTCTTGTATCTCGAGGGACATTGATCAAAGAAAACGAGTCTTGCGATAAAATTTGTGCTCAATTTTTTTATTTCGATTTTAGAAAAGCTCTTTATAGAAGGATAAAAACAAGACAAAATAAACAACATCGTGACTACGGAAATACGCGAACCGGATAAAAAAAGCTTACGAAAGGGCAAACAGAAACAGAGGGCGATCCGTCGTGCCATGAGCAATAATAACTGCATCAAACGTCATACCTACTAGTGTGAAGGCATACCGTAAAAGAGTCTGGAACCACGACCTATGGCACTTTAAATAAGGCCGAGCACATGGTATAAAGAGATGCCGGTTATGAACTGCGCAACATCGCCGCGGAAATAGGCATAGCATCATCATTCAAGGATATGACGCAACAGATCTAGCCCTACACTGACAGCCAGGGGTGACAGCCAGGGGCATGCCCCGCCCTAGTTCCACACGTGGTGTTAGCCGACGAGGAGAGTCAGTGGATGGCGTCTACCTTGCAATCCCAAGACAGACCACCGATAATTTGATATAAATAAGCTAAATTTGTCAGTGCCGGATCATATATCCAGGACACAACATGCCAAGTTCAACATGGTGCCTACGCATAGGGTAAGCAGCACTCTCCAGCGAGTCTTTTGTGTTTCGACGCTGACCCTAACTTTCTGAAGCATTGTGGGCGCCGGTCTGGTGGGCAGCGCTGCCGTTATCACTCTGTCGCAGCTGCCCGATGTCGAAGTGGTGGCCTTTGAAAAGGCGCCTGCTGCGCGTGAAGCAGGCGCTTGGATTAGCCTGACTGTGACTGGACTCAAGGTCCTCACAAAGCTGATCCCGCCTGCCGAGATCAACGCCATCTCGTATCGGCCTCCTGATCGGGGGGTGTATGTGACGAGACACTGGCGGACCGGCCAAGTGCTGCTCCGCAAGTACTCGTCAGACGACCTGAAAGAGGACTACATCCAGGCACGAACGCACCGCGAACCTTTGTTGAAGCTTCTTCTCTCCCATGTCCCCAAAAATTCTGTTCAGTATGGACGCCGTGTTGACGGAGTGCAGCTTGTGCAGAATGATGAGAATGGGGTCAACAACACGCCCGGCTGCTTTTCTCAGACGACACAGGGGATGCGTCCGAGTCCGACAAGGCATACAAAGACTTCGACCTTATCGTGGCGGCAGACGGGCTCTACTCTGCTGTACGCCGCCAATTCTGGCCAGGCCATCGGGTCGGATTCAAGGGCGCTGTTGCCTACAGAACGATATTCCCGGTGTCACGAATCGACGGAATCAGCGGACTGCACGATGATTCGTCGGCGTGGCGTAGGGATGGCGAAGTCGTCTTCCTGTCGGAGCTGGGCCTGGGCGTCTATGGGGTTGTCATTATTCGCAGCGAGTCGCCAGAGTAACGTGGCGAGCACAGGTCTGCGCTGGGAGCATCCGATCGGAGCAGCCGGTGTGGATCGACTTCGAAAGCTGTATGCCGACTGGGACCCTGTTGTCAGCCGTGTGCTTGCAGTTGTTGACGACCTGGACGCATACCCCCTCGATTCGGGCCCGTGGCTGCAGCTGCTGTCTCAGGGCGGGCGAGTTGGCTTTGTCGGCGACGCTGCACACCCCACTGCCGGTGCCTACGGTGCAGGTGCGGCAATGGGATTTGGCGACTGCTGGGCCCTGTATCGGGCACTGTTGGCGAGCAAAAGGGGCGTGCGCCCCACCGGGCCAAACACCACGAGTATGACATCCCCAAGGCTCTGCGCATCTTTGAAAACACACGCTTGCCGTTCCTGCAGCGCGTGGAGCACCAAATGACGCTGGACGGCCACGATGCACGGTACGTGGCTGAGGCAGCTAGCGACGAGAAGGAGTGGACTCGGCGGTTTATCGAGCGCAACCCGGCCAACAACTGGCTCACGGAGCACGATGTCGAGCTCGAGGTGCAGAATGCCATCATGCAGGATCTTAACAGCCCTGCATCTAGCCAGTAGCCCACGTACGGACACGTGAAGCTGAAATGAAGTTTTTTTCTTTTATTTGCGTCTTTTACTTGTCGGTAGTCAGGTCCGTCTGTAGATATCCCCTGCCTGGGATCAAACACCCTGTCGTTTCTCGATTGTCGGATTCCTACTCCGTACTCAGCATCTATTATTGCAGTAGTCCAGCCTTCAACGGGCATAACGCAATGTCTCGCCATCGCACCTGGCTCGTTATGCCTCGTGCTAAGCGTTTGCGGCGCGCCGTTTTATCTTTGCGGCATTGCCGATTTGGTGCTAGTTGTCAGATGGTGTGTGACCCCCAAATGTATGCTAAAACAGGTGGCAGGTTTGGGTCGTGTCAGAAAAGTGTATGCTTGATTGAGTGAAGGAGGAAGGTGCGAGAGGCCATTGACCCCCAAAACTATGCTAAAACTGGTGGCAGGCTTGGGTCTCTGACCCCACATGGTTTCCTTGGTGGCCTCAGGCCCTCCAATCTGCCTGACGCCCCTGCTTCTTTCTGACAGGTCGTTGACCCCACATGGTTTCCTTGGTGTCATCCCATTATCCCATCCTTCGGTTCTTTCTGACACTAGTGCCTCTCGTCTCATGTGGCAAGCTCCGCCGAGGAAGCATCAACTTCACATTGCAATTACTAGCTTCGATGTCGACATTGTTCAACATGCCCCTGTGCTGACATTTTCTAAAACGAAAAAAGCATATGGCATTCCTGAGATCACATATCCGGTGGTTTATTCTATAGCCGTTAAAATTTGCGTAATACCAGTCTGTTGCATGAAGATGGCATGATTATTTTCTTTTGTTTTTCTTCTTTTTCTTTTCCATTGAAATGTTGGTAAGCCATTAAATAGAGACAAAGTCAAAAAGTTTTAAAACAGGACAACCTGTCAGAACAAGCAATAGACACACTACCGGCCTGCATCTCAGCCACGCAGCCATTGCAACCGGTCAACAATACAATACGTCTACCAACCTGTGATGGCTCCCCAAGTCAAGGTGGCCATTATTGGTGGCGGCCCGGCTGGCCTTGGTGTTGCCATTGAACTAGCTCGCCTTCCCTTTGTCGACTGGCATCTGTACGAGAAGAAGCCCGTGATCAGCGAGTACAGCAGCGGCCTTACTATCCAGAGAAACACATGGCGCATGCTGGAGCATCTTGGCGCCGCAAAACACCTCACAAGTCGGACTTCTTCCGTCCAGCCAACGGTCACATCACACAGCATCGTGACGGACGCACCGGCGACTTGATTCTCGCTGCAGAGACCAAGGGATCCACTACAACCGCGCCACATCACCAGCCATGTCGTGCACATCGAGCTATCCTGCAGCTGGCACTGCTCAAAGAAGTCGACCAGAGCCGCGTGCATTGTTGGCCACAAGCTCATCCGCGTCGAGGAACTGCCATCCAAACGCATTCGCCTTATCTTTGAAACTGGATTGAGCGATGAAGTTGATCTTCTCATTGGAGCAGACGGTCTGAGATCGGTAAACTCCCTCCTTCTCCGTACGTTCTGGTCATTTAGCTGACAGTACTGACATCCAGCCCGTCCGAGATTTTGCCTTCCCGGAGCATAGCATGTCGTACACCGGGGCAACGGCATATCGTGCCCTAGTTCGCACGTCAGACGCGCTAGAGGTCAACGGCATGCTGCCGGAGGTGATCTTCTGGCACGGTACCGACAGCAAATGGGTGTACACGTGCCCTCTTGGAGGAAATACCTTTGAGATTACCTGCCGCATTATCGAGGGAAAGGATGCTGAGGGTGACGAACAGCGTCTGCGTGCGAGCTGGGGTCGCGAAGCTTCTGTTCCAGAGTTCCTCGCCAAGTATGCCGAGTTTTGTCCGCCAGTCCAGCAGCTGCTCCAGCTCGTCACCAGCGTGCAGCAGTACGACTTCTTTGCGGTCCTCGATTGGAGTCTGTTGTTGCTCGAAGCAGTGTTGCCCTTGTTGGCGATGCATCCCATCCACTGTCTGGTGCATTTGGTGCTGGGGCTGGGTTTGCACTAGAGGATGCATTCACTCTGGCGGGTTCTCTGGTGTGGGCCTTTGGCGGAAAGAGCTCGGCTGACGGCCATGTTCGCTCACGGATAGACGCAGCCCTGTGTCTGTACGATAAAGTGCGCTCGCCCCATTATGCGGACCTCTACGGGATTCTTGACGGGTACGGCGAGGCCGAGCAGCTTGTTGCAGCACAGGCACTGCCCCCGAGCGGTGAGATCCGGGCCCGGATTGAATCTGTGTGGGACCCAAGCACAACTGGATTTACTACTACGAGGTGGGTCACGTTTATTTGGCGCTGCCGCTGTTATCTGTTATGCCTGTACTGATAAGCTGACATCGTATGCAGGTCGAGTCTACACTGGCAAGGGCTATTCAGGAGGCTGAGGATGGCCGGGGGCAATTGAGGTTTGAAGCAAGGCTGTGAACGGCTGGGATGTTCCTTGGCACTTTTTTTGTCTTGTTGAACAAATACAATATTTTCACATTATGCGCAATTTTGGTGCCCATGCGGCTTTAGTCTGCAGAACCCCCCCCTCCCGTACAACATTACTCTTCCAGCAGCTTCAGCTCGGCCTTGGCACTGTCGGCCAGCAATGACACAATCCATCGATATGGCAGCACTTTTGAGGATGAGATTGCGAATGAAGTAGCCAAAACAGTTCTTCGTGACGTACACAGCAGCCATGCTCCGACTGCGGTCCTGCAGGCGCTTGATTGCTGGCCGGAGTCTCTTCTCGTGGTTAGCGAGTGCCTGTGCCACGTCCTTGTTGGCCTTTAGCTCCTTTCCGAGGATCTCGGCCGACACCATGGCCATGCTGCGCCTTGGCCGGAGATCAATGTTAGACAGTGAGCCGCATCACCAAGCAAAAGAACTCTTCCCTTTGACCACTGCGGGAGGTTGACCATAATGAGGCTGTCGACAACCGGTGTGCATCCGGATTTGTCCGCTTGGCTGACCACATCCGAGACAGCCTTGATGCCTGTCCCTGCCGTGGCTTCGCGAACCGTTTTCATCCGGTCGGAGCGGTCGTTCAGCTGTACAACGTCGTCTCTCCACAGGTGGAGGCCTGCGAGCCGCTTGTTCTTGAGTTCGTAGAGAATGTCGGCATGGCCAGGGCTGTTGTACGTAACGCATGTCGAGGTGAGCATGCTGGTCGTTGTGGCCTCGACGTCGTAGGCGGCGTAGCTATAGCCAAGGTGTTCGAGGCAATCCGTGTCGTTCCAGAACCGACTGCGGACGTCAGACCGGACACCATCTGCCCCGATGACCAGATCCGCCTCAATCGTTTCGCCGCTTGTCTTGAGCGTTGCTTTGATTTTGTCGCCTTCTTCGTGCACATCGCCAAGGGTTTCGTTGAAACGGATCACAGTGCTGTCGGGGAGCTGTTGGATATCACGCGAGCGAGATCATGACGGCAGATCGCCAGTGAGCCCTCGGGACCGCTGCCGTGCACATCTTCGTACCCGAAACGAATCACCTCATGGCCGTTTTTGTCGAGAATGATGTTCTCCTCAAACTTGATGGCAATCTCCTCCAGGGTCTCCCTCAGGCCCATTTGGTTGATGGTGCTGCGGCTTGGGCCGGCGAGGCTCATAACGTATCCCCCGTCGCGGATGGCACTACTTCTCTCGACGAGAATCGATTTCCATCCTGCCTTGTCCAGCCACCAGGCAGCAGACAAGCCTGCGATACCAGCTCCGATGATCAATGCCGTGGGTTTTGTTGCCATATTTGTTGCCTTGATAGTTTGTGGTGGTTTTGCGATGGTGATTTGTGATGATGGGCTGGGTCAGTACGACGTACGCAAGTCGAGCAGATCATGCCTAACATGACTCGACAGACTAAATATTCTTATTTTTTTTCTTTTTGTTTCCGTTGTCCGCGTCCCAAAGCTTATCCCCCGAGGTTTTGCTGTCGTTCATCCTATCCTCGCTTAAAAGCTCCAGTTTCGGTTGGCCGATATACCTGTAGAGTCACCCGCAGCTGCACCTGTAGTTATTTGGTTGTTGCCATCCTAGTGGAGTGGCATGCCAAGCCAACGGTAACCAAACTTTTACGTTTGCGTGGCGATCTCGGAGTCACCCGTAAGGACCAATGCACCTTTATCAATCAGTTAGATTGTGCCTCGTAACTGTAGAGAAAAAACGCCTAGTGCCCGACACCGGCAGGCAGAGAGACTAACAAGGCTTATTCAAGTGTCCTCACACTGCATTAGCCGGGACCCGTGATAAAATTATTCCTCACACATAGTTGCAGGGAAACGAGATTGCTTCTACAAGTATACAAGCGTGGGATGTGATTGCCAAGGTTCCCAGTTTTAGGATTTAATGGCCCGCCTAGAATAAGCAGGTTTTTCAACCAACCATGTTTGTCTCGTGTTTTTCTTTCTTGGGCAGCCGTTTCGCGAGGAAGATTTGAAATTCCATCAGGTAAGATGTGACAATATGGTAGAGCTGTAAATGGGACAAAGGGTGAGACTGCCGTAGTAGATGTATATAGAACGAGACTCGCCATCGACTCTCAGAGAGAACAACAGACTTTGCGATCATCTCTTCATCCATTTTTGGACAGTTACCATTTTCGTCGTTCTTTTCCTTCCTGACTTCGGTTCAAAATAAACTACCATGGATGGCGGCGGTGATGATACCCCGGACATCAAGGACGAGTCCCATGTCAACGTCCACAACTCTACAGACAACGATGCGCCGTCGACAGACACCCTAAAACCACGCGGCGTGGTGCGCATGGAGGCCATCGTCGCACAAATTCCATGAATTAGCAGTGTGGCATGTACGCCGGCCTGTTCCTCGTCTCCTTCTCCGTCATGCTCAATTACTTTGTCTCCGGCACATACCAAGCATACGACACCTCGACCTGGCAGGAGCATTCCCTGCTCTCGACGATCAACGTCGTCCGTGGCGTTATTGCAGCTGTAGCTCTGCCTGTGGTAGCCAAATTGTCTGACATTATCGGCCGCTTCGAATGTTTCATCCTTATCTCGATTTTCTTTGTCCTTGGCAACATCATCCAGGCCGCCGCATCCACGATCCAGGCCTTTGCTGTCGGTTCTCTATTCTCGCAGATCGGCTACACCCGCATCCAGCTCGTTGGTGAGGTTATTGTCGCCGACACCACGACACTTCGGACCCGGCTCTTCTTTCTGTTCTTCTCCACGTTTCCCAATCTCATCACCGTCTCGGTCAGTGGGAACGTCACATCAAGCGTGCTCCAGGCCACGACATGGCGCTGGGGTTATGGCATGTGGGCCATCATTTATCCAGTCACTGCCATTCCCTAGTCGTTTTCTTTGTCGTTCAGGGACGGCGTGTAAAAGATGAGGTTACCAGGACGAGGAGAAAGTCTCCGGGCCAAGCAACGGCCGGGGTTGTACTTGGCCTTCCTAGCAAGTTGGATCTCTTTGGTCTTTTCCTGCTTACGGCAACACTGTCACTTTTACTGATCCCTTGACACTTGCTGGTGGCGAGACGGAAAAGTGGAAGACGCCTGGCATAATAACACCTGTCGTTCTGGGCGCGCTGTGCCTTCCTGCATTTCTCTTTTGGGAAACGAAAGCCACACATCCCATCCTGCCTTACATCTTGTTCAGAGACCGGTCGGTGTGGGCTGCTATCGGCATTGCCTTTTTCGGGTCCGTGACGTATACAGCCCAGAGCGAGTTCTTGTACACGGTTCTCTATGTTTGCTACGACTTTAGCATCAACGCAGCCACCCACGTGTCTGTTTTGTCGCTGTTTATGCTGGCTGCCGGAGGAATCCTTGACGGCGCTTTCATCTACGTCTTCAGACGAGCCAAGCCTCTTATCCTGGCTGGCTGCGCTGTCTGAATGATTGCTTACGGCCTCATGTATCACTACCGCGGTTCTGCCAGTGGCTCCGACCGCGCTGGTATCATCGCTGGTCAGGTGTTTGTTGGTCTGGCCTCGTCACTGGTCACTTTCCCCAACATTATCATTGCCATGGCCGTCACCAAGCATGAGGACGTTGCCGTTTTGACGAGCCTGTGGCTGGTTATGAATTGGGCTGGCTATGCCGTTGGCAACTGCATCACAGGTGCTATATGGACACAGTTGCTCTACAGCGAGCTTCAGAAAAACCTCGGCGGCATCAACGCAGCTGCTGTGGACATGGTCTATGCGCAGCCGCTCTACGTCGTCCCGGAGTTCCCTGTTGGCACGCCAGAGCGTACGGCAATTATCGATTCCTACCGGTACATTGAGAAGCTCTTGGTGATTGCCAGTTTGTGTCTGGTAGTGCCAATCGTTTTCTTTGCCTTTTTGTCTCAGGAACCCCAAACTGGAAGGAAGAAAGGGGGCAGCTGTGTAATTTATTCAGTATCTACTTTTACGTTGGCACTAATAAGATAAACAGCCAGGATCATATTATTTTTCAAGTTTCTATTGAATACTGTCACATTTTAGCATCCTTTACAGGATGCCTTGTAAATAACAAACGACTGCGTAAAAAAATTTAAGTAAATATTTTTTTTTAAAAAAAATATTAAGGCAACGAAGTAATGAGAACCATTATGATTTATTTCATATAAAATAGCAAAATAAGTACAGGTAAGAATATTAATATGTATCCAGGGAAATGTGTTAGATGTTACGGCTACGCAGGAACCTGGATGAAAATGTTTGCATTCTTATCTGTTGGGATAGTCATGTGCCAACACTGGGACAATATCACGTGCGACTAGCCTCTGCGTTTTGCCTTGCCACTAGCTGCTGCCAGGATGTTGAAAGGTGGGATCAAACAAAACAAAGAAGACTGACTTTCAGGCCAGGGAATCCCTCAGGAAAAAAGTGCTTGATTATTCTAAGTTCTACTGCTTGCACCAGAAAGTGGGCGACTTAGCCCCTTTTTTGGAGCTCCACTTAAAAATGGCAACAAACCAGTCATTCCTTCCCGTTTCCTATGGGTTGCCACCCCCACTTCTGGTCACCGGGAAGGTGCCAGCCCACCAATTTCTCCTTCTGACAGAGAATGCATCGATCTTTTCCAAACATTCATCTAGACCCTGAATCCAAGAGTAAACTAGCTGATTACACGATCACCAAATATTGGTCGGGATCTTTATGTGTCAAAATAAGGGGCTTCACACACCAGGAGAGCTTTGCGTGTCTGCAGTGAAGAGTAAAGACTACCCTGGCTATCAAATATACCGCATGACCACTACGAATTAAGAACGCGGGCCACGAACGTTAAACGGCTTGTTTTCGTACAGAGGAAGGTTGGGTGTTTTTCGTGGCAATATTGTCGATATCAAGATCCCAACGGTCGGGATAGAGAGGCCGGCATCCAAATGGCGCTTGTTCAGCAAGACAGAAACACCATCGCGATATAACCACGGGTCGTTGGTGCGACGCTGCCAGTCCTCGAGCCGCGTGCGAAGATCGACAAGAACATCGTGATAAGATGCATCAGAAGCCAAGTCATGAACCTCTTCTGGGTCGGCCACAAGATCATATAGCTGCTCCGGAGGGCGGAAGAAATAATCTTTGAGCGGGCGGGATCCGATCTTCTTGACACCGTCTGCAGCGGGCGTGTTCCGCACATCCTCCCACGTGAATGAACCGTACAAGTCGTTGGCGAACGGAAAATCCAGGCGCCATGCAATGTTTCGGTGGTACTTGTAACGTCGTGTGCGGATGTATCGCGTTGGCCAGTAGTTTGTGGACTCGTGGAATGTGTGGGATCCGAACACATGGTCCCATTCCGGCAGTTGTGTTGTTGCATCCAGCAGGGAAAGGAACGAGCGACCAGCACGGCCGTTGGCCTCGACATCCCCGCAGCCTTGTCGCTACCAAGGGCCCAGTCAAGGAGTGTAGGCAGAACATCGACATACGATACAAGATTGGGGTTTCCTGGATGCGATGGGCCAGCAGAGCCCGACGGCTTGGACGGGGGATTGATGGTGTCTGTCGGCAGGCGAATGATGAGCGGCAAGCACGTGCCGGCATCATATAATGTGGTCTTGGAATTGAGAAAGGGTGGCCCGTTGTCGCTAATGAAGACGACAAGCGTGTCTTTTGCCTTGCCGGATACATGCAGCTCTTCCAAAACCATGCCCACGCCTTGGTCGAGACGGTTAATGGCCTCGGCATAACTGGCAATCTCACGGCGAACGCGAGGAGTGTCTGAAAGAAATGTCGGCACAGTCACGTCGTCTGGATGGAAGACGCGGCGATGCACACGGTTGGTGTCGACAGCCTCGTCGTTGCCAAAGCCGCCACGTGTTTGATCCCTGTGTGGATCGTGGAAGCCGATGGTCAGAAAAAAAGGGCGATTATCAGCGACCGTTGAACTGCTGGGTTCCTGTTCCGAAATGGCCCCGGACGAGGATGCAGAGCGGAAGAAGAGGCCAGCACGATCTGCAATCCAGGACACGTCGCGGGTGAAGCTCTCATCGCGCACGTCCCACGGGTAGACGGTATCGGGCCCGACGTGTATCTTGCCAATGATGCCAGTGCGGTATCCATTCCGGGAAAAGGCCGCCGGTGCAGTGTCGATGTGGTCAAAGGTCATGAAGTGGTGCTTGCCACTGCCGAGGCCGTACTGGCCATTCTGGTGGGTGTGTAAGCCTGTATACAGTGTTGACCGGCTCCCGCTGCACGAAGCCGTGCTGGCAAATGCCAAGTCGAAGCGGATGCCCTCGGCCGCCAGGCGATCAATTTCGGGGGTTTCGCTGTAGGTACAGCCGTAGCACCCGAGCTGTTTGCCCAGATCGTCAGCAACCAGCAGCAGCACGTTGCGTCTGGCTACTGTTGAGGATGCTGCTGAGGAAGACATTGCGGGCGATTGATCTTTTTTCCCTAGGGTTTCATGGACGGAACAGACAAGTCGTAGACGTGCACGAGGGGTTCATATCATCAGCCCATTAATTATACTGTGAGAACTGAGCTGCCTCGCAAAGCTACTCCAATTGGTGCATTTATGCCACCGGCGGTGATTGTGTCAGATGCTACATAAATGTCGTGGCCTACTCGCGAGTGATACCTGTACCGGGCGGGGTCAATGCCGCTTTCGGACTCCGCAAGACACATCTCGGCTAAAAGAACTCACACGTGCCATACTCTGCAGTTCTAGGAGACATCGCAATTAAAAAATGGGGAATTTTTTAAACTTCTGCGAGAGCTGAGATTGAAAAAAAGAAAGAATAAAGGATAGAGTATGTGAAAAGAACAACTATGGAATTTTATGGAGAGATAAGCAGATAGTGTTTTGTTGAAAACTTCACTTGGGTCTCGGTTCTGTCGGCCACCAAGTCCCAGCATCAACTGGCAAAGTAAAAATCAAGCCGTTTGTTGCCTAGATCACCATGCGTGTCGAGGTAGCTGGCCTTTTCGTCCTCGGACATGGCCTCCCAGAGAGCGCGCTTGTGCCGGTTACGCAGCACGTAGTAGACCTTGGATGCAATGTAGAGAATACACGTGCCGACGCAGATGCCAATTAGCTGCCCATTGCCCCGTCGATAAAGTGGCGAGTCGTCAGTACGATAGATGTTGGAGGAGGCAATGCCAGACAGCTGGATCATGATGTTGAACACAGAAGCGCTCACAGCACGCGTGCGCACAGAGTTGCTGAGGCTAGAGCACCACGACACCTGCGGTGCCTGCATGGAGGGCCAGCCAAGCAGAATAAATGTCAGGGCGTACTGGCCCCACGGACTCAGTCTCTGAACGGACGTGTACTCGATGATCAGCAGCGGCAGAACCCAAAGCTGGGTCAACAGGCCCATCAAGGCCACCTCGCCGACGCGCTCGGTCAGCGCCGTGATCCAAAGCATGTTGATGGCCGCAAAGACGGTGACGGGAATGCTGAGGAGAGTCGTGTGAAATGTGGAGAAGCCGAGTGCCTTTAGCGACAGCGTCAGATAGCTTTTTGGCGGCGCCGTCGGGATCTCAAAGAGAATACCAATGGCGTACACGGGCCAGAGATCGTAGTCGGCTAAGCTCTGTAACAGCATCTTCGGCGTGATCGCCTGGCGGTTGTGCATGCCACCCTTGGATGGATCGTCGCGCAGGACACGGTTAACAATGATCGTCTCCTCCCGCGCAGAGAAGTAGCCCTTGGGATTCCACCAAGTCCGCGTCTGGCACGGCCCGGCACCAGGAACAGAAAGCTCAGCGCACCAATGACGATGCTGATGAGGGCCTCGATGAGAAACAGCCACGCCCAGCCCGCACGCCCAGCGACACCACGCATATGCAGGACACCATAGGCAATGAACGACGCAATGACGCCGGACATGGCATCGACAAACCAGAATAGTGCCAGGCGGATGGGCATTTCGCTCTTCTTGTAAAAGTAGGACAGGTATAAAATGGAGTCCGGGATAAAGCCACCCATGAATAAGCCGATAAAGAATCGACAGGCAAAGAAGCCAGCCCGGTTATGCATGAAAAACTGCCCACCCGAAGCCAGGCTCCAGAGGATGATCTGCACCGGAATCCAGCGATCGGGGCCCAGTTTCTTGCCCACCATCTGCGACGGGATCTCGGCAATTAGAAATCCCACACGGTACATGTTCTGGGCGTTGTTGTAGTCGTCTGTTGTGATCTTTAGATCGTCGAGCAGGTTGTCCGCCACAGCGTTGGCCAGGTTGCCACGGTCAATATTGAGGCCGAAAAACATGACCAGGATCCAGACAAATATCAAGATGTCAGTCTTGCGCCGCACACTGGTTTCCTCACGCTGCGTCCACCGCGCCGCGGGATCAAATCGGTGGAGGTTTTCATAGTGCTCATGGGGCTGGTAGAAGGGAGCAAGCTTGGCATCATCGAAAACGCTGCGAACCGTTGCCGGGCTGTCGAGGTTGTGTTTCTTTTCAGCGCGTCCACGTGCCGTCAGACGTTGTGAGATTGCGTCCCAGAAAACCTGTTGCTGCCTTTTCATCCTCAGGTTCAACGAGACCTCTGATGTCGACCCCATCAGGACCGCTATCAATATCCCCCGAGTTGGCGGTATTGGACACGACTGCGTTTTTGGTCTCTGAGGCACCATGGCTGGCACGATCTGGAGACACATGGCCATCTCCAGACTTGTACAGCTTTGTTGCCATGTCGTGGGATGGAAAAGTTTTGTGGAAGGCCAAAGAGCTATTTTAAACAGAGTATTGACAATTTTAGAAGTGGCAAATGAAGGCGAGTGAATATTCTGAGAAGGGGTTGGATGTGTCCCTAGGTTTTCCGTATTTATTTACAAGACAGATTTAAATAAAAAGACTAAACCAGACGACAGAATATATGCCAGAAAATTGCAGCTCGCTCTTGTCCTCTTTACCACCAGATGCCTCTCTTATCCGTCGTTGTCAGCTTGCAGTCCCGGGCTACAATGTTTGATCTATGCCAATGTCGCTACAATGTCGCGCCGAAATATTGTCTACCCGAGAGCTGTAGCAGAGGAAAACAAATTTCCGCCAATTCTCTGACGGTATGCATCTGGGATGAATTATCAGTGTTGTATTTGTGACTTTGAAAACATAGTGTCGTAAGGCGTGATATATACCCTAGTTCATGGCAATAGCGCCACCGGCCACGTGCCGACACGTCTTGCTATTCGTACAGCCGACTGCGGAGTATCCCCCTCCCAATGTGAGATACATAATATACGCCCTAGTTTGAAATCCGGGCAAACGTCGGTCATCAACGATCTACAGCCAGTGCCGATATCCGCCCACCGGACAACCCCCTCCGTCTCAGCATGACGACCAGTCAGCATTCTGAGCCCCAGTGGCCTCTGCAGCCGTTCGCTGGATTGATGACGTCGATTCCACATCGTCTGGTGTTACTTTTGGCGTGCCATGGCCCGCGGGTATGTGCTCACCGTTGGGGCTGCGATTCGAATGCTCGGATGATGCTGGTAGAGACATACCCATCCAGTCGTGGACCACGGCCCGCTGGCCCGATGACACAATCAAGTGGACTGCGCATGCCATCGCTGCGCAAGACACTCCGTCAGCAATCACCAAAGGCTACCGAGTACGGGCGGTGCGTGTAGGCAGTCCCACTCAGACTCCTGCTCAGACTCCGGCTCGTATCAAAGTGACACGCGACTCTACCAATGGCGCTGTTGTTGTCCACACGGGCAAAGTAGCCGCCGTCTTTGGCAACGCAGGGGATGATATTGTGCTCTCATCCATTTCTACGGGCATTGAAGGCCATGCACATCTTGTTGCTAGGAATGGCCGTCTTGTGTTGCACACCCAGCCGGTCTCAGACGTGGACGCCAAGTGCGGTAGCGGTCCGTGGAAAACCTACTACAGCCACGTTGACCAGGTCTCTGTCGAGCAAGACGGCCCGGTGAAAGCCACCGTGTCTGTGCGGGGCACACATCGGCTCAGAGCAGAGCCCGTCCAGACTCGGGGAGAGACAGACCAAGACACGGCACGACAGGCACCCACGCTGCTTCCATTTTCCCTGCGCTTCTATTTCTACTCTGGCTCTGAAGCTATTCGTCTCACACATACGCTTGTATACGATGACAACCCGCTAGTGACGTGCATTCGTGGAATCGGCGTGCATTTTGACGTACCCCTTGGGACCGGGAGTCCGCTCTATGATCGGCATGTCCGGTTTTCCAGCGCAACAGGAGGTGTTCTATCCGAGGCCATACAGGGTATCACGGGCTTGTGGCGCGATCCAGGACACGATCTGCGCGCGACCCAAGTGGCCGGCCGGCCTCTGCCTGGGCCACAAAGCCCCGCCTGGGAGCCACATCTGGGCGAGCGCCATCGTCAGTGGCTACCGGCTTGGAATGATTATTGCCTTCATCAAATGTCGCCCGATGGCTTTACTGCCCGGAAACGCACGGGTCATGGCCACGCCTGGGTCAATGTCCCCGGTGGTCAGCGGGCTGCTGGCACAGTGTACCTCGGAACGGCGCAGCACGGCGGGCTTGCGATTGGCATGCGTTACTTTTGGGAGCGGTACCCGACGTCCCTGGCCATTGAAAATGCCGCCGGTGACACTGGCACCATAGCTCTCTGGTTGTATAGCCCTGAGGCTGGGCCCATGGACCTACGTCCGTATCACGATGGCCTGGGGCAGCAGACGTACAGTGACCAGCTGGACGCTCTGTCTACAACATACGAGGACTGGGAACCTGGCCTGGGCTCGCCGCGCGGCATTGCTCGCACGAATGAAATCATGCTGTATGGGCTGTCTGCCACGCCCACGTCGACCGAGTTCAGCTACATGAGCCAGCGTGTTCAGGACCCGCCCGTGTTGGTAGCGCATCCAGCATATATCCATCAGACAGCCGCTCTGGGACGGTGCTGGGTTCCTATCAATCCACCACCGCCAGCTGCAAACCACGGCCAAGACAGACCACCGCATTCCATAGAAGAACGTCTTGCCTTTTTCTTCTCATTCTACGAGAAACAGGTTTCCCAGCGCCGTTGGTACGGGTTTTGGGACCACGGTGATATCATGCATACCTATGACAGCGACCGCCATACCTGGCGGTACGATGTCGGTGGCTACGCATGGGACAACTCGGAGCTGTCACCGGACCTCTGGCTGTGGTTGTATTTCCTGTGTACGGGCCACAAGGACGTCTTTCGGCTAGCCGAGGCCATGACACGACACACGGGCAAGGTTGATGTCTATCATTTGCCACCGTGGCGTGGACTCGGCACGCGTCATGGGGTTCAGCACTGGAGCGACAGTTGCAAGCAGGCGCGCATTGCCAACGCCATTTACCGGCGTATCTTTTATTATCTCAGCGGGGGCGACGACCGCGTTGGCGAGCTCCTGCGTGAGACGTTGGATGCCCCGTTGTCGTTTACGGCTCTGGATCCTTACCGTAAGGTTCGCAAGCCACCGGCACATGGCGAGGCACCGTATGTTCCTGACGCTCACGCCGCAGCCATATCATTGGGGACAGACTGGTCCGCAATGGCTGCGGCGTGGTTTGTTGAATGGGAGCGCCACGGTCCACGCTGGAAAGAGGCCTTGTGCTGCTTGAGGACAAGCATGGCGAGCATCGCTCGGCTGAAGAATGGATTTGTGACGGGCATGGCATTCTTCGACACTCACTCCGGTGCCATTAGTCCACCGTCAGAAGATGCAGATAACATACGTGGCGTCGTTGACGTCTCGCATCTTTCAGCCGTGTTTGGTCTCGTTGAGATCTGTGCCGAGCTGATCGACGCCTTTCGGGTAGCTGACCCTGCACTTGCAGAAACATTTTCCCATGCATGGTTTGACTACTGCCGTTATTACAACGCTAGTGTGTCAGAACAGGCGGCTCGCTACGGAGTGCCATTTGGCCGCAAGATTTTGCGTCAGGGCCACTCCAGACTGACGGCATATGTTGCAGCACAAAACAGGTGACGCTGAACTTGCACAACGGGCCTGGCATGAATTTCGAACCGGGGATGGCTATCCAGAGGCATCCACGCAGTGGTCTAGCCACCCGGTGCCATCTCACTCGGGCTTGGCAGAAGCTGAGGAAGCGCCTTGGATCTCCACAAATCTGACGGCTCAGTATTGTCTAGCAGGTATGCATATCCTGGCCTGGGCACCGATGCATGGGGATTAAGTTTACAGCAGCACGCATTCGAGACGATGGCCGAGGGTCGCGCCTCATTTTTACTAGATGCTCTAATTATTGTGAATGGTATTTTTGTATTCTCCCGTTGTCATTTTTTTCTTCTGCATAACTTTTCTGGCTTTTTTTTCGTTTGTTTCCGAACTGGCATTATTTATGCCTGTTCTGGACTTTAAATTTTGATAGTCCACGGGCCACGCATGCAACGGCTCATAACCTGACCTTCGTTGATAGCACCAAATTTCATGTGGTGTTTCACTCAGATCACCTGAATGCGCGGTGTCAATATCGACTCCTATGACGGCATAGGAACGATTGGGCACCAACGACAACATTCATAACATTGAGGTGAAAGCCAGGACGAGTGCATGTCTTTCAAACGCCCAACAACCACGTGCTAGTCGAGAACCTAGTCTCGCAATCCATCCGATGTATCCATTAGCAGCCTCAATGCCTCGCAATCCATTGCCAATATTGATGCCCGCAACATTAGCATTTATCCAGGGAAATAAAATTGCCTTTATAAAAACGTACCCGGCCTGGCTTCGTCACCATGTAACACTTGAGAATATTCGGCCAAAAGCGTCTCTCCACGGCCTTGACGTCTACCAATAATGGCAAAACACCTTCACCCTGGCGAGGTTTCAGCCACACTCAGTAATATTTATTCAGGATCTTTTCCGTTGTGCCTCCTACCACCGTGGAAGTTAAACATCAAGAACCAACCAAGCCTTTCGAAACCCGCTCTTTCATGGCATACTTGCTGACAATAGCTAGGCCCCGTAGCGGATGGAACACTGCGGCCGCAGTTACACCTACTTGCTAATGGTCTCGCCTTTGCAAGCAACATCATGGTCGAGGAGTTCTCCGCGTTATAAAGGGATACATATGTCGTCAACAAAACTCAATGTACTTGGCCAAGGCGATGACTTCTGTCCCACTCTGGCCGAGGGAGACAAGTTCTAACCCGTAAGGAAGTTATGCAGTGTTATTGACGCCAATCAGTTGGCATTAACTAACTCGATAGCTTGACGTTCCTATTCCTGTCCACATACCATCTCGTCTGTAGACGCCCAAGGGTGACACGATGTCCACTACTGAGGCACACTTTAGTCATTCTGCAGAGTAACTTGATGTTCGCCCGTACCAGTCAAGTCTGTTGAGGCGAGTCAGCCCATTTCCAAACAGCCACGGGTTGGTCTTCTTTACACGAGTGTTGAAAGGAAATGCACACAGTGGCCCGTTTTTGACATGTTTACAAGACCAATTTTAATTGCCAGCAAATCCCGAAAGTGTAGAATACTCCAATATCGATAGATCCATGGCCATCACGTCGTCAAAGTCCATGAGGCCCATACACGTCTCTGGGGGGGATAACTGCAACAGGTCGGGTAAGTCCGAGATGTCCTCCACAGATGCACGCTCTTCGGTGGTACTCGTGTTATCCACGAGCTCGTTATCAGAAGGCCATTGGAGCATCGCGGTGCGGATGGTGCGGTGGCTACTACGGGAAGCTGGACCTCAGCCATGCGGTTATGCAGGCGGTCGAGAAAAACGGAACTAGTGCCGCCGACGGTGGTGAGTAGCCTCTCGAGACCGTGCAACGTGTCGCGCGAGCCAAAGAGCATGCTTCTGCCGGCATCACCGGATCGGCTACCGCTACAGGTGAGTACGTCAAGGAGGCTATCAGCAATGCGGAAGACTTTGAGTTCCTAGCCACAAAGATAGATGACTGCCGGTGCACGCGGCCGAAACTATGGAGAGAGAAACACATGGCGGTACACCTTACCATTCCGTAGCCATGGGCGCGGATCGATTCGCCTGAAATAATAGAGAAGAACTGGAGCATTCCATGGGCGACGAGGGCAGGAAGAAGCATTGAAAAGGATTGATCATCGGGCGATGAGGACATGACAAAATGGCGTACCGAGTACTCCCAGAGGAGGATGCGAATCCAGCTGCGTGTGACAAAGATATCTACGCTCTGCGTCTCGTCCAAGCCCACGGCGCTGTCCTGCTGCTCCGTGGGAGCTGGGTCCAGGTCCGACTGGATGAGGGTGACGCGCCGGCGATTCTGTCTGTCTTTTTCGTCGTCCTCGACCAGCCCTGTAGAGACGGGGTGATTGCTGACGGTGGCTCGATCAGGTCACCGTCTAGAAAGGTAAAGAGGCAAGCCAGATCCAAGAATGATGCAAATAGAAGCGCTGCTGCTAGCCTTCACGACATCATTGTCATTGCTTGATACACCTGCATCTCGATTGTTGCCGACAAGGAGATGGTCCGAGGATGGCACATGGTCGGGGGCCGGACGCTCTCTTATGAGTTGTAGAATGGGGAGAAGTCCGTGCTGGACGCAGTAAGCACGTTCCGAGACAAACAGAACCCAGTAGACTCTCAAGCGGAGCTCGCGGTCGTCATCTGACATGGCCACGTAAGTGTCGGGCCTGTGGAGGCCAAGCATGTGCGCCTGGGCTAGCGACTCGCGGAGGTACAGCGCAGCTGTACGCAGGCGACCGTCGTTGGCGAAATAGATGTGCAGGAAGAATGACGCTAAGAGAGACGACACGGATATCTGCTCGCGATAGTCATAGAGCGTACGTAAGTGCTCCACATCTGCGGCAAATCTGTGTGATGACACGGGGCCGGGAGAGGAGGTGGTGGGCCGCCGGGGGGATTCCTTGCCCCAGTCGCGAGCGTGTTCGGGCAGCCGCAGCTGGGCGATGACACCGGCGATACGGAGGCCGCTAGGGCCCAAGACTCGTAGTCGTCTATGTCTTGTCTCAGGCGGCGTACCAATGCATCGCAGCTGACTATCGCCACACTGAGTACATGCGGGCACGGAAGACATGGAGGAATTTGCAGTAGTCCTCAAGTGGTTGCCGCCTGTAGATAGGTTGCGGGCCGAGGGTAGGCTTCTGGGCGGAACATTGCTGGAGGAGGGGGACTCGCCCTGGGACCCTAGAGAAAAGGTGTGGCTCTTTCGTTCTCGGACGGGTTTTCCTGCAGATGATGCTGGAACTTGCGAATCTTGTTGTTTGTTGTCTGCCTTGGCCCCTTGGGCCCGCGTTTCCTCTTCACCCGGAATGCAGAGCAGGGCACAGTGCGCTTCTGGCACTCACCACAGGGCCGGTTCGCATCACAGCGAACGCGGCGCAGGGCGCATCCGTCGCAAGTGTTTGAGGCTCTCATCTTCTGTTTCGATGTACATTGGTCTCCCTGGTTTCCCTGGACCGCATTTTCCATTTCTCCGGTCGGGATTTTCGCCCTGTTTGGTATGTGGGTGTGTTTGATATCTTGTGTGCAAAAGAATTGTGCATGGGGTGAGAGGGGGGAAAGGACAGAGGCGACCGAGGTTAGGCACGGCAGACGTACAGCCACAACTGTATCAACTGTATCGTAATTCCGCTGAGATTGACGCCTTTTACATCAGTCGTACTGTTTTGCTGTGGCTTGAAGGCGACACGCCAGCCGGATGAATTTCTCGCGACATGTTCTCGCATCAGTGGTCACAAGACTCGATCACACATCCCTCGTAGAAATTTAAACTAAAAGTTGACTACCCTGGTCCATGTCATGGAACCCACCCACTTCATGTCCAGGTGCAACCAACATTGGTCCGCTTAAATTCCTCGCTTCAATTTATTATTTGGACATTGCTAGAGCTTACACGACGAACTCATTGCGGAGTATTGCGCCGTGTCGAGGACATTTGCTCTGGCTTAATTTCTCGCATCAACGTTCTCCCGTGGGGCGGCCTAAGCCCAGCATATGCATTGTCCTATTGGTCCCCCGCATTTGACACTTGCACGTCTGGGGGTTACCTTTTCTCGCGGTGCATTCACCTTAAGCCAATATCTCATAGCAAGATCATCTACTCGCTGGCCTCCATGACACACACGGTGCACGGTGAGGAGTAACCCGACTGCTGATGCTCAGAATAAACATTGAAATTGTATTTAAAGAAGCTGCGCAGCCGCCTTGAAACTCGGGAGCAGGCCGCTGTCACTCATCCCCTCGTCGTATTTTTGTCTTCACAACTTTTCAGTACAGTCGACTGAATCAGACTAACTTCTACTTCTGATATACCCGACAACCTAAGCCTTCAAATGGCCGACATCTCGCCAATGGGCGGGAAGACGACCATGGAGGACATATCCCACGATGCAGAGACGGCCACAGCATCGAAAAGAGCATGGGCCTCTTAGAGGCCATACGCAAGTTTCCCAAGGCTGTATTCTTCTCCTTCGTCTGTCGCTCTGTGTCATCATGAGGGATAAGATACCTCCCTACTAGGTAGTTTCTACGGTTTGCCGCAGTTCGACCAGCGCCTCGGAAATCTGCTGCCTGACGGGACCTACCAGTTGACGGCGAGTTGGCAGTCTGGCCTGCAGAACGGCACCCAGGTTGGCCAAATCCTGGGTCTTCTGTTTGCCGGCCTGCTGGCAGAGCGCTTTGGATACCGCAAGACCCTCGTCGGCGCCTTATTCATGACCATCGGCTTGATCTTCCTCTTCTTCTTTGCCCAGAACATCGGCATGCTCTTTGCAGCTGAGATGCTGTGCGGTCTCCCCTGGGGGCGCTTTGCAGACGCTAACCACCACGTATGCGGCCGATGTTGCGCCCATCCCGCTTCGACCGTTGTTGACTACATACGGTACGTTCACTCGGAGATGATACCATTGAGAACAAACAGCCCGTTTTGTCTTTTCACGTGGCTAACAGTTTTATTCGACAGTGAACATGTGCTGGGTAATCGGCCAGTTTCTTGCCACGGGCGTGCTCCGTGGACTCCTTGGGCGCGCAGACAACTGGGCGTGGCGGATTCCCTATGCGGTCCAGTGGGTTTTCCCTCCGTTCATCATCGTCGGCATCCTCTTTGCTCCCGAGAGCCCCCTTTGGCTTGTCAGAAAGAGCCGCATCGAAGAGGCCCACAAAGCGCTGCGGAAGCTCATAAGCAAGAGCGTTTCAGACACTGAGATCGAGCAGACCGTGGCCATGTACGTGCACACCAATGCGCTTGAGAAGAGCTTTCAGGAGGGCACCTCTTACTGGGACTGCCTCCCGGCCCCAACCGGCGACGAACTGAGACTGCCTGCTGCGTCTGGATTGCTCAGGTTGCCTGCGGTATCTGGTACGGAGGAAATGTCATCTATTTTCTAGAGCAAGCCGGGTTTGATTCCGAAAAGGCATTTGACTTTGGCGTCGGCGAGATCGCCATCGCGCTGGTCGGCACCATTATCGCCTGGTTTATTATACCCCGCCTGGGCCGCCGCACTCTCTTCCTCACGGGGTTGACCATCATGTTCACCATTCTGATGGCTGTCGGCTTCATGGGCATCCCCATGATCAAGCCCGGCCTCTGCTGGGCGTCTGGTGCGCTCATGATGGTCTTCGTCCTTAGCTACGATATGACCGTCGGTCCCGTCTGTTACTGCCTCGTCGCCGAGATTCCTTCCACTCGTCCCCGCATCAAGACGGTGGTTCTTGCCCGCAATGCCTACCTCATCGCCAGTCTCGTTGCCAACTTCCTTAACCCTCCATCCTTGACCCCACTGCCTGGAACCTGCGTGGCAAAGGTGGCTTTATCTGGGCCGGTATCTGCCTGGTGATTCTGGTGTAGACCTACTTCCGTCTGCCCGAGACTACTGGCCGCTCTCCTGCCGAGCTTGCCCTGCTATTTGAAGACAACATCCCAGCTCGTCACTTCAAGAAGGCCACCGCTGACCTTTCCACGGACTGGTCGCTGAGAATGCCGCCAAGGAGGCTGTCACTGAGCTCACCGTTGAAAAGGTTTGATATTGTTAGGTGGTGTTCTTAAGCCGTCGAGGACATTATCTTGTTTTGTTCCCATTTTCTGTCATGATTGCCGTCCGTCGGTCTGTTTTTCTCACATACGCCTAGGCGCGTGTCAGAACCTGATTGTTTTTCTTGCAGGACGGTCTTTCAACAGAATGTCACCATGACACATTGCGTGAGCTGTAGTCCCACGTGGGGCAAGCTGCTCTACTTCTCAGGCTCATTTGCGACTCCTGTTCTGAATAGAAGGCAGCAAGACCTAAAGCCCACATTGTGCGGAGAAGTTTAATGGCCTCTAGATTTTATGCGAACAATTTATGCGACAAAATACTCCGAATTGTGGAATAAACCAAACGGCTGCCCTGCTTTACCAGAGAGGGACTAGTTCAGACCTCTGGGAAATTTTGTGTCTCAATGGTACTCCATTGGGCATCAGAAGACTTGGGCCCGTAGCAGAACTTGTATGTGTAGGCTATTATCACTGTAATTCTGCTACGGTCTTTCATTGGATAATCTCTCCCTTGTGGCTCCCTACCGACTTGTCTGTGACAATGGTTCACCGCCCAAGGCGAGCCAATGGGGAAATATCTGTGTGTGAAGGCAGATTTCTGGAATGTCTGTTAGGGATTGCGGCCCTGCTCTGCATTATCTTCTAACTTCTGTTCGAAGAGTGTATACGCCTGGTTATCGCATGGCGCTTTTGTGAATATCTGATCTAGTCTTGCCCATTGAACTTCCACAACGAATTTTTGCGTATATCGAATAACACAGGGCATGGTTAACTTTCATGTCATGGAAAAGAATCTACAAGTTCGGGCCCTTGAGACACCGAGAAAAGACTCACAGTATATTAGGGTGATAAATATTTTTGATCACTTTATTGTTCAAATACCGTGTCTGCTGATAAGAGTAGAAGAAGATTAACGTGACGTAGAAATCGACAGCAAAAATACAGAACAGCATAAATGACAAACCAAAGACTCAGATTTGTTCGGAAAGGACCAGCTTGGCTGAAGCTACATGATTACAAACAGAATATATTTGTCCGTCATCGAGTTTTGCTCATCTTTGCTATTGACATCTTCTTGTCTGTGCGGCAACTACTTGACAGCACGCAGCTCTTAAGGCACTTGTTTGAGGTAGGATTTGTGATGTGTTCCCCTGATGGATGGGCGCGTGTCAGTGGCAGCCCAGTTTTTGGCCAGGTCTTTTATTCCCTTTTCTTTTCCACGAAAAGTAGGGGTTCAATTGCATCTTAGCTTCAGCAATGCGCTGTGGTGTGTAGGGGTATGTCTCGACGGGGACCACGTACGGGAAAAAGACCTCAGTGGGATCGGTGCAAAGTTCCCAAGGATGCCGTTCATCGTAAAATGATGGCACTTTCACATTGTCCCACGTAGTCGCGGAATACAGACCATGACTGAGAAAATTCGAAATGTGCGCTCTGTGAACGTGGCTGGATGGATCGGGACCGATGCACGAGATCGCTCCGCTGTCCAGGGGTCTAGGGGTCCAGGGGGGCTATGTGAATCATGCAACCTTTTGAAGATCTAGTGGGCATCAGTGGTAATATTCACTCGTTATATCCGGTACTGGGTTCTTGTGGCTGTGATTGCCTGACAATCTGTTAATCAGAGCCGGCAGATCCACTGTGGTCCGATATTGCTACGTGAAACGAGACGCCATGGAGCTTCACGTTTCTGGTTTCATCGCAACCCCAGTATTTATCGGCACATTTCTTCCTTTGTTCAGAATCAGTCCGCCATATCAATTGCTACCAAGAAGAGAGATGTGTACATCCGAGGTATTCCACGCTGGTTAATTCTAATTCCAATTGCATCTCATGTCGCGATATCCCAGGTATCCTATCCTGGACACGTGCTGTGGCTTAGTTTGCTTTTATGCACTCTTACCTCTTTTCTGTACAGTATTGTCTACGCGCATACAAGAATCGCGATCCTTTGAACAGATATATTCTGAAGCAAGTCTTGGCAGTTTGATGACGTTCCCTCGTTGTCAGAGGAAGAAAGGCAAGCCTCGCGGAGCCGCACGCGTCTCACAGTCGTCTCCTTACGCCCCACTGCATCTTTTGAAACTGCCAAGCAAAATAGCGCGATCATTGTTGTGACAGACTTTTTATCTTAGTCAATACCATCTCGTCCAATCGCCAACTGCCCCTTCTTTGGTGGAGTTTTTGTCTTGGCAAGCTGTAATATTGCGTACTTCTCATGTTACGGAAAGCAAACCTCCTTATTTGTATTTTATTTTCTTTACTCCTATTTTCGGCTGTTGTAGACGGATTCCAGCTTGCGTCCTTATATAACCCCAACGACTTTTCTTCTTCTTTTCATTTATTAACCAAAAAAGTTTCTGTTTAACGTTTTCCTCCCTTCACTTCTCTCGCCTTGACGGTCCATTTTCTTTCTTTCTTTCGTCCCTCCTTTTCATTTCCCTTTTCCAACACTTTCATTTTTAAACTGTTCAATTTTTCCCACCATTTGAAGGCTGGCCCTTACACTGCACCTTTGTTTTCTGAACGGTACATTTCCAAAATGCGGGTTTCATTCCTCCTACCGACAGCGTCTCTGCTGGCCATTGTTCATGCACACTCTCAAATCATCAATGTGCAAGGCATTCCTGGCTCTCCGGCAAGTGTTGGCTTCTTGGGTAAGACTGTCCTATTTGCGCCATGTCGTATTTTGAGACAAAGAAAATATCTAATCATGACGAATTAGTGAATCCTGGCATCCCGGAAACTGACCTCCATCTCTCCTTGCCAGCAGGATGCAACCATCATTCGTGATGCAGAAATCAACGCCAATGTCGTGAATCAGTGCGGCCGCACCGAGATGTCAGGCAACATTGACGTTGGGGAAAACACTGAGAATGCCCTTGCTGCTGGCGCTGTTACTCAGGTACAAGCAGGGACTCAACTCACCGTTACATACACCAGGTCAACGCCGATGGTGCAGGTCCTTATGTTTGTGACCTCGATGAGACCAGCAACGCCAATGTGATCTCCACAACCTGACTGTCACAAACAATGTCCCTGGCTCCATGGTTGTCCAAGCGAAGGAGCAAGAACTTTAACATCACTGTGACCATTAACCCACAGACATGAAATGCAAATTGGAGGTAACGTTCATGCAGTGCATAACAACAAAACAAGCCAAAGAGCATGAAGGAAATCACGCTAACAACACGCAGCATAACCGGTAACATCTGCACCGTCCGCTGCGCAACAATGCGTTGGCCGGTCCGTTTGGCGGCTGCTTCGCTGTGCAACAAGTCGACGTGACCGCAAACGTCAACACACCTGAGAACATTGAGACGGGAATCAGTCTGGAAGAGGTCAATAGCCTAAGTCCTGCAGGATCAAGCCGATCTGCCTGCGGCCCTTGGCGGCAATGCCCTTGCAGGATCGACTGAAGCTGAGCAGAACTTGGCTGCTGTGAATGCACTGATTGTGTTTCCGTCACGCAAGTTGCTTGCCATGAGACTCTAGATTGTTAGTGTTGTTGCGCTGCTACTGCTACAGACGCAGCCTCTGTGCAACGGTGGATACAACGAGACAGCAACAGCCGCTGCTGCCATTGAGACTCCTACGATTGTCACTAGTGTTGTTGCCGCTGCTACTGCTACAGACGCAGCCTCTGCTGCAACGGTGGATACAACCGAGACAGCTAACAGGCTCGCTGCTGACCACATTTGACAGTGACAATCGACTGACTAAAAAGAACAAGAATAAAGGAAAGGATTTCTAACAAGGAAGTCCAACGCAGAGAGCATTCTGGCCTCCGCTGGGCTCGGCGTATGGTTTAAGATGCCCTTGTTTTGTTCGGTAGATGGTGTTTAGTTCTCTCTTGTTGTACGGTTTTAGATAAACAGCTTTATGAAAAATAGATATATAAATGTATAACGGTGAATGTCATTTTAGTTTTAATTAGCCCCGTGACTGAATTTTTATTGAAAACAGCCATTAGCCGAAGTCCGGCAATCTTCGGGCTAGACTGTGTCTTACTATTTACTGTACACGGTAGAATTGATTCTTTCAGACGTGTGTAAGTTTGATATTAATAGTGTGTGAAATTCGTGCCCGCACGCAACGACAACGATGCTCGATCCCGCCCTCGATAACGCCTTGGTGATGTCGACGCCAAACTCAAGGAACACTACACTGGCCTTGCCAAAGACCACCTAGAGTTCAATTGCCAAGACCTAGTTTTGCCCCGTCCTATTCTGAGCCAGCACGACTCCCAGCGGTTGGTCTACAATCGTTGACCAGATCGTGCACCCGGGTGCCCTCGTCAGCCACCGTCTCAGCTACCAGATCCAGTTTGACCCTAATGTCGTCGGGACAGCAGAGTTGGTGCGGTTAGCTGTGATGACGCGCCAAAAGCGGGTCGACTATGTGTCGACCATTGGCGTGCCATATGCCAACGTGACGCTGCGTGACGCTGAAGAAGACGCCGATATACGTGTCTTTGCCCACGAGACACCAGTTGAGACGTATAATAGGGAATTGGTAATAAATCGATGAAGACTGCTTTATTAGTATTTTAGTATTTATATATATATATACAGTGGACTGGTCTAATAAATTATCTAAGTATACTGATGTAGAACTAGATTTAAAGGACTTTTGTAGCAGATCTCTTTATATAATTATGTACTTCTTCCATATCATCCTGATCCAGTGCTCCCTCAACTCCTTGACTTAAAGGTTACTGTTTCATTCAGCATCTGCTTCGCTAACCACCAGTATTCGTCTGCATATCGTACAAACCCAACAGGGCAGTTTTGATGACTGCAATCGTGTGGTATTGAGGTCCCAAAGGACGCGCCAGCGTGACAAAGCTCGTTGAAGCGAAAAGTAATTGGTAGAAAGGGCCCATGATACCCTGGCAGTGAATATGAGCTCGTGTAGCCCTGGCGCATAGTTAGCGTATGATTGAAATCTACCAGAAACATTAAAGTTCACAGCCATAAACGGCCAAGCATACCTGATACCAAAGCAAAGAGATCCAAGTGGCTGAGGTGGCAAAGGTAGAAATTGAATCGGTAGTCCACACATCCCCATCAAGAGAGATATACCTCTCTCAAGAGAAGTAATTTTTGATGAATTCTGCACCCAAAGCCTCCCTTGGTGGAGGCTTGACTACTGTATGCTCAAAAACGTCTTCGTTGCATGGAGGCTTCCCGTGATCTCCCTCAGCGTAAGACGTGGGTGGCACGGTGAAAGATGGTGTGTGACGAGTCCACCAAGAATATCCACATCATCAATCTAATAGAATAACGTAAGAAAATAATACGAGCGCAAGTATATGGTGTTCTGTGCAACGAACCTTATTGCCTCTTCGGTTTTGATAAAGGCTTGGCATCGACGTCATTTTTGAACGGCTCGTGTCCACTGTCCACGACCTGTCTCAACCCTGGAAGGCCAAGGTGACGAGCGGCTGAGATCATATCAGCAAAGCGATGCAGGCGCACCCGCTGGCGCGAGTTCCGGTGGCTGTCCCAGTGCTGAAGTACGCAAATGATGAATCCAGCCTGAAGAGCCTCCAGACAGGGAGCGGAAGCGTTGTGGGAGGTTTGACGAAGGAGCTGCCGAAATGCATCGTGTTCGAAAATATACCGCTCTGCAGCATCCAGACAATCTCGGGCCGCTTGCGCGCTCCTTTCCGACGCGTAGATGGCACCAACAAGGATGATGGCTGTCAGAAGCGGTGTGAAGGATGTTTTGTTGGTCGAATGATGGACGATGAAGAAGTGGACAGTGTCGGTGCCAATTGGCAAAGTATGACTGAACGAAATAGTCCACTTTACTTGATTGGAATATGTAGAGAGCAGATTCCGTAAAATGATGTCAAAGTGGACGTTGGTTCGTCTGTATCGAGTTTCGTTCTCAGAGTGTATAAAATCTCTGTTATCCGCAATTCCAACGTGATAGTCATCGAGGATCGACCGCTGTGCTGCTGTAGCCTGAGATGCCGGCTCCGACCAGTTCGTTGATATTAATGCCATGAAGTAACAAAGAGTTCTTAAGTTGATAGTTGTGAAGAGAAGATAAACTTGCATCGCCAAGGGAAAATCTCCAAGTTGGCTTCCGGGTCTTGGCAAATGTCTGGGATAATTGGTTTCGACCTAGGCGATCAACTTCTTGGCTACTATTTGTCGACACGGAGCCTGGCCCTCTTGATGTTGAAAGCCAAAGTAGTCTTGAAGTGTATTGTTCTGTGGATCAGTGTATCGAAGGAGAAACGGCAATGTCACAGTCCGGTCTGGGTTTCCGGAATCGCCGACGCCGATCAATCGAGCGTGTGCGTTCCGTTTGGATCCAGACTCGCCACCAGTCGGATGGACTGATGGGCATTCGGTGCAGCAATTGGGACGCATTTTTGTGCTTTGATGGTCGAGATATTTGCGTGACGCGGCTGTCCGGTACCCGAGAGTATGTGCAAACCTCGTTTCGCTGCATGCAACCGGAACATGGGCGGTTTGTATCACAACAACTCTTTGTGAGAGCACAAGCGTCACACGCTTGGAGCTTTCGTCCTCGGCGGAGGGGAGGTGTGGACCGGGCGTCCATTCCTCACAGCACAAGTCGCTGCATGCCGACGAGCTGAATGCACTAAGAAGCCTGTTGGTCAGAGTGGTGCGAGGGTTATGCGTTCTTCGGGGAACTTAACGATCGTGTGAATATTGTTGTTGCAGAATGGGCAAGGGAACTGCTGGTCCTCTGCATCTGTGAGCGGCACATCAATATCCCAATCACAAATCGGTTTATTATTCAGGAAGGCATAGGAGTCGCATGACACTTACGACACTTTTCGTGCCGACGAAGGTGAGCAGGGGCTTCGTAAACGATGAACTGGACAAATGCAGCAAGACCAGTTCGTCCTGGATTTCTCTCATAGTTGTACGTTAGCCAGGTCCTGGTTTACTTTCACAGATGATGTTCGACAAATGTACAATGCCTGGGTTTGAAACTGAAAGATGCAGCTTCAAGGTTTCGCATCTGGGTATGAATTGGAAATTGGTCTTAGGAAAAGAGGCGAAATGACGCGTGCTGTGGGATTATTCCGAAGGACAACCACCTGTTCATATTACTCCACAACTATACTGAATTACCGAGATCCCCGTCGTGCGGGGTGGGTATTGTCCGACCACCACTGTGGGTTAACCCCAGAGAACGACAAGGACCGCTGGGGGCGCAACGGAACCAATTCGTGGTTGGCATATTACATTTTGGATTCTGGCTAGTCATAGTGCGACCCTGATTTCGTCTGGCAAAGGAAGCGTCTTGGAAGACAGCATGAATGAGATGCTGCATTTTGGAGGATACAGCCTCGAGAAAGATGGGAAAAACTATAAAGAATGGCAGAAGCACCTTTGTCTAGACACCTGGAGAGGCTTTGGATCTAAGCATCAATCCCAAGCCCCAAGCATCCTAATATCCCAATAGTTTTCACGACACTCAGAGACAAGCATCTCGCTATCGATCCAAAGATGGCAACCGTGGAATATCAAAATCTAACCTCGAAGTGGCCCATTGCCCTTGATTTGGCTGGTTCGAGCTCCCCGTGTCGAATCGAAGGTGAAATCGGCGACCTAGTCGTCCTAGGCGAAATCCCAGAGGGTATTGACGGCACCTTCTATCGGGTCATGTGCGATCCATTTGTTCCCCCTGATGCCAACAATGTTTCCTATTGATGGGGATGGCAACATCTCGGCGTTCCGTATCCACAATGGCCGTGTGGACATGAAGGTCAAATACTATCGAGACCGAGCGCTACAGACTTGAACGAAGGGCCGGGAAGGCCACTTTTCGGCCTATACCGAAACCCGTTCACGCACCATCCCTGTGTCCGAGCTGCAGTCGACTCGACTGCCAATACGAACCTTATTTACTGGGCGGACCACCTTCTGGGCGCTCAAAGAAGTGGCGCTGCCCTACGCCGTCGACCCGGATACGCTCGAAACGCTTGGCTACGATCCTTTCGGAGGACAGATAAATGCCAAGACATTTACTGCCCATCCCAAAGTGGACCCATACACGAACGAGCTCGTCGTCTTTGGCTACGAGGCCAAGGGTCTCGCAACGAGGGACATTGTCATCTACGCTCTGGACAAGAACGGCAAGAAGCGCGACGAACAATGGATCGAGGCGCCATGGTGTGCATTCATTTCACGACTGTGTCATCACGCAAAACTGGATTGTCCTTGTGCTGTGGCCCTTTGAAGCCAGCATCGAGCGCATGAAGGCCGGCAAGCAACATTGGGCTTTGGAACTACAATCTTCCTGCCACGTTCATTGTTGTCCTCGACGAGGCCACTACGCCCGCTTCCCAAGGACTGGCAACAGGGCGAACACAGGGTTTACTCGTGGAAGAACAGCATGTTGATCCACACAGGCCGCCGCCTGGGAAACTGGTCATGGCAAGCTCTACTTTGATTCTTCGCGTGTGCACGACAACGCTTTCCCATTCTTTCCCCCAGAGGATGGGAAGATGCCAGCGCCAAACGCAAAGGTGGACTATGTTCGATGGGAGATCGATTTGAGCAAGCCGAGCGGCAGCAAGGTGGCCGACCCCACGATCATCTTTGGATGTGCCTTCCGAGTTCCCGAGGATCGATGAGCGTTTCATGACAAAGGAGACCAATTATGTTTTCCTCAACGTCTTCATCCCGAACAAATCACAAGGCGACAAGAACATCTTCCATGGTCTCAACGGCCTGGCCATGCACAATCACAGAACGGGCAAGACGCAGTGGTACTACGCCGGGCGACCACCTCCTTGTCCAGGAGCCCGTCTTCATCCCTCGTTCCGAACATGCCCCAGAAGCCGATGGTTGGGTCATTGCCATGGTCGAGCGGCGCGAGGCCAACCGCAATGATTTGGTTGTACTAGACACAAAAAATTTCGAAACGCCCATTTCGTACGTGCAGCTTCCCAATGCATGTTAAGGCCCAGATCCATGGCAATTGGGTCAGCGCATCCCGTCTCCCAAAAACGCGTTAGCCACTGGTACGCCAGATTGCCCGAAGTCAAAATTAGCAATAAGGGCTCTCTGGAGCCTTGACAGAGAACCGGTAGGGGGTGGCGTAGGTTGGTTATTGACGGAATAAGGAAACCATATTTAACTTTTATTATTTCTTGTCTCCTATATATATAAGTTAGATATATTTTTGCGGAATATAACCACATATTTTTTATTTAATAATTAAAATCACGCTTATTATTTATACGTTATAAAATTTATAACGTATAAAATATACATATATATCCCGTATCGACGTTTACTTAATTTATAAAAGTATAAGTATTAAATAAACACTATTTACTCTTTATAATAATGTCGCTATATTACAAAGGCACTTCCCAAGGGTCGGTGGCTCTGCTAGTTGATCAGGCTAGGGAGTTTATATTCTTAAAATAAAACAGTGAGAAGGTGTAACGTATAAATAATAAGTTAATACGTATAAAAAGGTGTAAACGTGGTGATTGTATATAATAAAAGTATAGGAATACAAGTTTATATAAGTTTATATTTTAAATAATCGGTAATGATTAAGTTTTTTATTTAAGTTTTAAAAGGAAGCTTTAGTTTTATATATTTAACGTGTTTTATTCGTATTTTATATAATTATTTTATTTTTATTATAAAATAACTTTTAATATTATTTTTATTTTATAATTGTATTTTATTTTTCGTATAAAATAACGTTCGTGTATTTTAATTAATTAATTTTTTATTTTTATACTGTAAAAAAGTAATCGTTTTTTAATTATATTTATATTACCGTTTTACGTTAATCGTATTATATTTTTATTATACCCGTTAAAAGGTTATTCGTTTTAATTTATTAATAAAACCCGTAAAATTATATTTTAATATAACCTTTTTTTTTAAATTTCGTTTTGAAATTTATAAATAACTCGTTATCCACCTTTTTTATTTTTTTCTTTAATAAAAGCTTTTTTTTTATTCTTTAATATATTTAATCGCGTTAAAAACGTCGTTTTATTAATAATACTTTATACCGCCGTAATATCGTACGCTACCTTAAATCTTTTAATTTCGAAGTTATATTTTATTCTCGTTATTCTCGTTTTAATAAGGATTATATTTAATCGGAAAGTTTATTTATTTAATTAAATTCGTCGTTATTAGGTCTACGTTCGTGTAAACGCGAAATATAATAACCGTGGCATCGTTATAAGCCCCGGTGAGTGTTTTTTTTTCTTTCTTTTTTTCCGTTCTTTTTTAATTTATTTTTTTAATTAAATATTAAATTTTTAATTTTTAACGTTTTTTTAAAGCCCGAGAAAATGTTAAACTTACTTTTAAGTAAATTTATCGCTAAACGATCAGTAGTCGAGGGCGAAGGTAGGTGTCATATTGTGTCAAGACTAAGTCTTACCCTCCTTTTCCCAAAGGGAAAAGGGAGGGCCTCTTATCTATGCTAGTTTAATGGCTGGGAGGCGTTGACTTAACGTCAGCGACTCGCCAGCGCGTGCTGGCTATAGCGCGCGCGTCACGTGTAAGCGTTATTAAAACGTTACACTTTTATATATGTGCGTTATTAAAACGCGATATTTAAGTGGCGCGTTACGAAAAGCGGCGTCGTTTAGGTGTGTGGTAGTTTATAATAATTATCCCTTTTTTTTTTATAAGTTACTTTTAATTTATATTTACGTTTTTTTTATATTTTTTTAATAAGTTAACTTTTGATTTACATTTACACTTTTTTATATTTTTTTAGTGAGAAGTTTAAAAGTCTTAATTAATCTTTCGGTTAATTATTTATAGTTTTTGTAAATATACGAGTTATTTTATAATCTTTTATATTATATAACGGTTTAGTTTTTCGGCCGCCGATATAGTGTAAGGTTTAAAAGTGTTAAACGTATTATAATCGGTTTTTTCGTTATATATATACGAATTATTAATAATATTTTTAAATACGTTTTATTAACGTTACTTATTCGATTAAATAACTCGTTTAAATATTCTTAAAACATTATCTTTCGGTTTTTTTATTAATAAATAAAAATTAATATTTATAAATATATTTTATTTACGTTTTTATTTAAGTAAATAAGTTATTTATATTTATTATAATAATCTTTATATAGATATATTTTACTCGTATTTATTATTTAATTAAATAAATTATTTATAAAATTCGCGTTTTATTTAAATAAATATTTAAGTCGCGTTTATTATGTTTTTTTATAAAAAGTATTTATTTAATCGCTTTTTTTTTTAATAATATAAAAAAGTACGGTTATCGAGTAATTAAATTATTTAATTTCTTTTAATTAATAATTTATTTTATTATTTTTTTTTAACTTCTTATTAAAGATTCGTTAAAAAAAAGGTTTTTAAAAATAATATTACTTATAACCGTATTATTATAACTTTAATTATTATTTAATAACAACTCGTAAACTTTATTCTTTTATAATAACTCCTTTTTAAACTTTTATTTACGGCGAACGAGAGTCGTTACACGAATATTTACGCCGTATTATTTTTATAAAGCCTCGTAACCCTTTTGGTTTTTTTAAATTTTTTTTTTTTTTTATAAACTTTGATAAATT